>JBBHKE010002726.1:0-231937 GCA_037447655.1 Zygnema cylindricum | reverse complement strand
TCTCTCTCTCTCTCTCTCTCTCTCTCTCTCTCTCTCTCTCTCTCTCTCTCTCTCTCTCTCTCTCTCTCTCTCTCGCCCTCTCTCACTCACTCTCTCTCACACTCACACTCTCTTTCTCTTTCTTTCTTTGTTTGAGACTATAAATCTGGAGCGAACCTTATGTCCCGATACTTGCCTCCTCGAAAAGCCCTAACCGAAGCTGAGAAAGTGTGTGTTTTAAAACTTCTCCTGAAAGCGGTTTTGTCAAAAATCCATCCATTCCGGCAGTCCTCCATTCTTTTCGGGCTCCACTCACAACATCGGCCGTTATGGCAAATATGGGCACGTGGACGCTTTTCATTGGTCCATTTTCTAGGGCATATTGTTTTTCCATCTGTCGAACAATTCTCGTCGCTTCATAGCCGTCCATGACAGGCATCTAGGCAAAAGAAATACAGCAGAAAAACCAAGTTAAGAAAACAACGGTAGAAAACCAAGTTAAGAAACCAAGTAAAAAAAAACCAAGTTAAAAAACCAAGTTAAAAAACCAAGTTAAAAAACCTAAGTTAAAAAACCAAGTTTAAAAACTCAAGTTAGAAAAACTATCGGGAAGAGATTACAGAAGAGAACTTAGAAAAAGAAAGGGAAATCACTGCAAAATTAATGAGATAGAAAAGAGAGGGAAAACTACTGCGAAAAAAATCAAGACAGAAAAACAAATGGTGGAAAATAAATGTAGAGGGAAAAGGAGGAGGGAGAAGACAGGATAATTAAAACAGGCGACTCGAAACTGAGAACAAATCAACAGTTAGATTAAGACAAAGAATACTGCAGTAGAACCATGGTTTGTACCTGCAAATCCATAAAAACACAAACAAAATCATGTTCGTTTATTGGCGATAATTTTTCCACCGCTTTTTTTCCATTTTCCGCATATGCAACTTGCATCCCATAAGGGACCAGCTTTGCTCCCAAAACTTTTCGATTGACCGGATTGTCATCAACCACCTGAAATAAATAAATTTCAATTAAATTTCATAGTTTTCAACAGGGTTCATGAGTCAATCAATTGTCAGCAGTTTAGGATGCATTCATGAGCTAAAGTTTGCAAGCTTCATAAGTTGATTCCATAATGTTTCTCAAGTGAAGGAACCAAAGGCTCATAAGTTTAAGGTTTTCAAGAGACGTATAATTTTTCATAAGACTGGGGACTTTCATAAGGTTGATAAGATACATAAAAGTTTTATCAGTCAGAACTGCCAAGCTGAGAATCCAAAATCTCTAACATTTTCAAGTTTTGAAAAGCAACAGAACGCTACAATTTCTCCCAGCTTTGCTTATTAACCGAATACATTCAAGAAACGCTCTTATTCAAAGAAACTCATGATTGGACGAAATAATTCAACTTGGACAAAATATTTGGAGAAAAAAATGCCCCTACTCGCACAAAAAAAGTATTTCCTTCCTCCCCATTTTAACTCTGCGAAACGAATCTTTGACATCGAATTCTACAAGAGATTGCCTTTTCAAAACCACCTCAATGAAGATAAGAAGTCTCAAGAAGCTCTGACGAGGAAAAAAGACGTCCAGGCTTAACATGTCTTATAGCACGAATGGAAATATAAAATTGAAAAAATAAACTTATCTTAAAAAAGGAAAAGAGGATTTTTTTGATCACATACCAGACACCACTTTCCTTTGAGAACAGAAAGTGACGAATCCGATTTGTCTCCAACACTTTCATTAAATGTTGAACTTCGCAATAGTGTCACAGAAGCAGTTATTTTTCTCTCTGTTACATCTAAATCAGCTGAGGGTTGTTCTGAAAGAGCCCTTCTCAAACAAGGGACCCCAGAAAAAGAGCGTTCAATTGTGGGAATTTCTGAATAAACTCGTCGAATATTACCTCTAGAATCCAATTCCCCTTCACAAAACTCTTTACTTGTCGCCTGTTTCTCAAAATCTCTTCCAGCTTCTGATCGGATATTGTCTTTGGTTGTTTCAACTTTTTCCTTGGAGCCAGTTTCTCCATCATTCTTTCTCTCAGCCATCAAATTGTCCTCATATGCTCTTGTAACTTCAATTTTCTCACTGTTTTCCAAATCATTTGAACTCCTTTTTGAGGATAAAAGCTTTAAATTTTGGCAGTCTGTATCCTCTGTCCCACTCACAAAACTACACCCAACAGAACTTCCGAGATTATCTCTCCTCAAACAACTACCTTCTTCCTTTTCCAAACTACAATTTGTATCGAGCTCGCTCTCCAAATTCTGGACTTCTCCAACCGAATTCGACGAAACGACATTAAACTCATCTTTGTCTACACTCATTTTCGTTATCTCCCTTTTTCTAGCGACATTTTCCATCGAATTCCAGAATGCCTGATTTTCTCTAACAGTATTTCCTCCCTCCACCTCCTCCTTCCCTCCTCCTCCCGGTTCTGACTCATCTCCTTCCTGAACCACGGGCAACATCCATGTCCCCCCAACAAATATTTGACGCTCCATTCTTTGAATTTTCTCGGGATCTCTTCCCCGAGCATCCGAATTGATAATTTCTGATTCGGTTTCAACAGAACTCCTAAAAACCAAAATTTGTTCCTCCGAGAGACAAGTGCTCTCTTCCATTAATTCCTTACCCACAGAGCCATTCAAGACTTCCTCCACCATTCCAACCTCTCCTTCTCCAAAAGGTTTAACACTAGCCTTTTCTTCCTCCGAACCTTCTCCCTCCCTCACATCCTCTCCCACACCTAGTTCTTCTCTCCTGCTTTCCTGTGATTCTTGTACCCACTTTTCTGTTGTAGGTTTCTCTAACCTCTCTCCTTCTCCGTCTACCTCCTCACCTCCGATCGGCTTCTCTCTCTCTTCCGATACTACTTCACTTGGGCAGTGTACTACGATCTCAGATCCGATCTGACGGTACAAAAAGCACGTGAGCCAATCATTTAAACCCCAACAGGAGCCCAAAGCTGTCGCCACATTTTCCTGCTGAGAAACAGTTAAAGGCCCATTTTCCTCCAAAGTACTCAACATTCCTGCAAAAAAGTTCCACACCTCTGGTCACTTTTGCTAAAACAGAGAGCTGGAAAGTTTTTGTTATAGTTATCCAAATAAATTTACCTGGAGAACAAAATTTCTCTAGTAAAGAAAACGTATTTCCATCTCAAAAGCAAATGGTATTAGCATCACATTCATTCCATCGTACGAGTTAAATAAAACAAAAAAAAGAAAATCAAACTAAATAAAAAAAAACAGGGTTTGCCAAAAAAATAATCTCATGCGTAAAAACTCACCAATTATGCCGTTTAATGGGGTACGGATTTCATGCGATAAAGAAGATAGGAATTCAGTTTTTGCGTTCTCAGCACTTCCTGCTTGTTGTCGGGCCTTATAAAGCTCTTGTAATCTTTTTTCCATTCTTTTTTCCATAACCGAAGCAAAACTCCACATGAACCACAAACAACCGCAGACCATGGCAATACTAAATGCCAAACTTATCAATACCACTGCCAAATGGGCTCGAAATCTGTACAACAAAGATCAAAATAAAAATCAATCCATTAAGATAAATAGCCCAGATATTAATTTCTGTTTACGGTTACCCGAACCGTAAGAGAGAGAAAAAACGACACATTCAAGTTTGAGTTCAAGAACCGAATGAGCGAATTCAAAAGCCAAAGCTTTAAGGTCGAAGAACGAAACTGGAGTTCAAAAAAAAGGGAAAAAGTGAATATTAAAATTCAAAATCCAGAAACGAGCATGTGAGATTATATTCCAGCTAGTGCTCAATCAATAGCTTCCTTTGCTAAAAGCACTAATTATAATTAAACTGCACTATGCTGATTGTTAAATGAATCCGTTTAATCAAAACGTGAGTCTGAGTTGACACACCTGACCCAGGAAAATTATCCTAATGCAAGTGTATTAGAATTGATGACACAATGATACATTCCGTTAACATGAGCGAAGCTGATGGTGAATTCAACCCTGAAACAGAAACCCATTCTTCACCCTGGACAAACGATAAAGATAAGTATATATGATAAGAGTATAGGAATTATAAGAATGACAAGAACTCACCTTGCGTTTGTCGCCTCTGTCTTGAGTGAAAAAAACCACGAAATAAAAATCCCTATACATAAAACAGCAGCTGCCCCAATAATGCTCCAAAGGCATACTGTACGCTCTTGGAAAACAGAAACAGGCATTGTAGTTTCTTCAGAATATGAAGCTTCATCTATAGAAAGTAGATGTCCAGAATGATGTCCAGAATTCTCTATGTTTCCGTGAGATCTCTGAAGGTCTTCGGCAAATAGATGTTGAAATTGGTCGAGTGTCTTTTTATCTGTGATTCTGAAATTCCCATCTAAATGAGTCCCGTTGGACGAAAAAGATGGTTCATCATTTTTTTCGAAGCTACTTTTATTACTGTCCGAAGGTCCTATAGCGGATTGCCATCCAAAAAATTTCACAGGGATGTCAAAATTCTTTTGATCATCTGAACTATTATTGCCTTTTTGCAACGATATATCGGAAAGACAGCCGAGATGGGGATCTGCAGAAAAAGTCTTGGAGATTTCCAAAACTGGTATGGAATTAATGGTCGAATTCGATTGTGGTAAGGAAACGGAATCAGAACAACAACTTACAAGCTCATGGCATAATCTCATTTTCAAATGATCTTCTGGGAGTCCTTTGGGACACCTAACACTAGATATGTCTTGAGGACGTGGATCAATAGATATCTGTCCTGTAGCTGAGACTTTGGTGTTTGAAATATTGAATGCATTAAAATTGGATTTGATGTACTCCTCTTCATTGTCTGAGGAAGCTATGGAAGTCTTGGATGAAGCCCTTCGGTGTCTTCTCCTTCGAACTTCAACAGGTCCTACTAACGTCTCTTCGACCATACCATTTTTTTTTTTGAAATCTGCAAACTCATTCTTTCTCCTGTATCCTAATTCTGCGGGTTCTATAATCGTAATATCACTAAATAACACTTCTTTCCAGACATGAGTAGAATCGAGTCTCCCCATTATGCATACACTATCAGAGCTCTGTTTCCCAATCGCGTCACGAACACCTCTTGCCTTAAATGCCTCCTCAATTATATTTCTCCCTCTTTCAAAATTAGCTTTTGGGATTGATGGATCCTCAAAAGTGGTGGGGCTCTTCGTCACTGGCTGTTCGCCCATAGCTATGAAAAAAAACTCTGAGAAACTCAAATAATTTTACATTAATTTGCAAATAATGTACCTGCGGGCAACCATTAATTCCATAAACACTACATAATTTAAGGATTCCTCCTAGTCTATCCATTATCCACCTCCCAAAGCTGCAAACTCCATGATTGATAAACTCCCACACTTGAGTAAAACTATACTTCGACCGAAAATTGATTTCTTGAAGGTGAGAAAGGCCTTTGTGGGATGAAGCTAACCATTGTAAAGGAAAACCAAAATAATAACCTTTCCAGCCTTTTCAGAATCTTTGTTCATTTCGCGAAAAGATGACTGGCAGAAGCTAAACATTTCCAGCTTATAGCAGAAGGGTAAATCTTTCAAAAGTCAATATATTGATAAGGGGAGACATTCTTCTTGAAATCCTCCAAAAGTTTAGAAAATAAGATTGTATCGAAATCCTTCTCAAATCGCTGAAGCCAAAGAAGCCGTAATTCTGGAAGACAAAATGAAAACAGAACCTATTCAATGGAATTGGATATAAATTGCTCTCAAAAAGAAAAAACTGGCTTCAAAATACTTTCAAAGACTTCTTGAGTTAAAAAACATCAAAGCAGAAATCTTGATATGCCGAAAAACTCCAGGCAGAAGAAGATTTCAAGAAAAATAGAAATGCTCATGCGGTATTGCAAAATCTATTCCTCTGTCATGAGTTAACTGTTAAGGATCATTAACTTGGTTTCAGAATTTAATTATTTTTTACCGAGTTAACTGTTAAGGATCATTAACTTGGTTTCAGAATTTAATTATTTTTTACCAGAGAACAAGAGCAAATCACTGCTAGTTAAGAGTCACCTTTTTGTATATACTTCAAGAGTCAATTTTGGAGAGAGAGAGGGAGAGGGAAGTCAGAGAAAAGGGAGAGGGAGAGGGAGAGAGAGAGAGAGAGAGAGAGAGGAGCAGGAGTTTGGACAATAACATTTTTCAATTTGACAGTAATTTCCAATCCACCCAACTGATGATGGACGTGCAAGGGGCTCAGACTAAAGGAGGGGAAGAGGGAAAAGAAAAGTGGGAAAGTACCTCCCTCCCTCCCTCCCTCACAAAGAAAGGCAGGGCATGGTTTTGTCAAAAACACAATAGAGAGACTAAAGAAAGGAAGACAGTCTACACACTTTGGACCATCCACAATATTGCCCCTTAAACAAGGTCAAAATATCAAATATGGCTGAGAGACCAATTAGACCAAACCAGCTCCAGTTTTCTGCTAGATAACTAAAGAAAATTGTAAACAAAACAGGGGGGAGCAGAGAGGGAGGAAAAGAGAGAGATCCTGGTACCTACCGGACAGCAGACAGCCGGTAGCCGGTAGCCTTAGCCGTTAAGTCTAGAACTAATGTTACGTACTATATGGTTTGATATTTAATTAAACATTTTCAGGTAGGATAATTCATTTAACTGTAACTGTTTACGGGATACAAAGATCCAGTAATAAAAAAGTACAGATTACGGTACGGATAAGAAACCAATACCGCGCATTTATTTCTTTAATGAAACGAATACCGCGCATGTATTTATTACGGCTACGATTAAATGTGAATTTAATCGGACGGCCGGAATTAACGCCGAGATCGCGGAAGAGGATTTCGGCGGTTTTGGTCATCGCCACATCGGATGACACGTGGCGAAATTCCGTTGGAGCGCGGCATCTCCGAGGATTAAGGGAGCGAATCGCGACATACCACGTATCGACATTTAGGCCATGTCGTACAGTGTCCGTACAGAAAGTACACCGGCAACTGTACTTTTGTGTACGGAACTGTAATCTGATTGGCTCCGTACATCAGTAGATAGAGTCTGTGAGAGAGATAGGACTTAGAAAAATTAGGAGATAGGACCCTCTCTCCCAGAGAGCTTCTGTACAAAAGGTCAACTTTGACCCTCCATAGTTTTTGTCAAAACACAATAGAGAGACTAAAGAAAGGAAGACAGTCTACACACTTTGGACCATCCACAATATTGCCCCTTAAACAAGGGTCAAAATATCAAATATGGCTGAGGAGACCAATTAGACCAAACCAGCTCCAGTTTTCTGCTAGATAACTAAAGAAAATTGTAAACAAAATAGGGGGGAGCAGAGAGGGAGGAGAAAGAGAGAGAGAGAGAGGAGAGCGAGAGAGGAGAGGAGAGAGAGAGAGAGAGAGAGAGAGAGGGGCGTCCATCAAGTCTTGGAATTCCTCAAGAGAGAGAGAGAGAGAGAGAGAGAGAGAGAGAGAGAGAGAGAGAGAGAGAGAGAGAGAGAGAGAGAGAGAGAGAGAGAGAGAGAGGAGAGGGAGAGAGGGAGAGGGAGAGGAGAGGGAGAGGGGGAGGAGAGGGAGAGAGAGAGGGAGACGGAGAGGGAGAGGGAGAGAGGGGGGAGAGGGAGAGAGGAGAGGGAGAGGGGGAGAGGGAGAGGGAGAGGGAGAGGGAGAGGGAGAGGGAGAGAGGAGAGTGAGAGGGGGAGAGGGAGAGGGAAAGAGAGAGGGAGAGAGAGGGAGAGGGAGAGGGAGAGAGGGGGAGAGGGAGAGGGAGAGGGGGGGCGTTGTACGTAAATTAAACAAAATTTATTTATGGGACCTTGAATAAAGTTAAGCAAAATAAATAAATAAAACTCACGTTGGTTTCGTCTCATTCGAATGACCCAGATGACCTTCTCTCATAGCTCTACTTGAAAATTAATATGTGGTGTTAGCACAAAAAGATGTTGTTAAAATTTTCTAAGTTATATTCTCTAATATAATTTTCTAATTTTCTAATCTATATGTGGTGTTAGCACAAAAAGCAACAGATGTCGTCAAAAAAATTCTGTCAAAATTTTCTTTTCTAAGTTACAGGCTTCAAATAAAAAACAATACGTGCTCTAGATTCCACTTTTGAAATGTACTTTTAAAAAAAGTCAAATTAAAGCTGAAAAACTCTTGCACTTCATTTTTACCACTCTATTTTCCTGCTAATATTTCCAGTAAGACTCAACATTTTCGGTAAAACTTTTCCACTGAAACTTTTTCCAGTAAAGATTTTCCTCAGAATCTTTTCCATAAAAACTATTCCACTGAAATTTTTCTTCCAGTAAAACTTTTCTATTGAAACTTTTTGCAAAACTTTTCCAGTGAAACTTTTTGTAAAAAAAAATCGCTTAAACATTTTAATGTAAAGATTTTTGCAGTTAAAGTTAAAAAACCAACAGCCAATAGCAAATTTCCCTCTTTAAAATTACTACATTGCCCCCCGTTTGCTAATAGTGTTAGATATTTTTCAGGCAGTTTTTCGGGCAGTTTTTCGGGCAGTCAAAAAAACATTAACTTTATCGTCAACCGTTCGATTTTTTTTTTCAGGGCAGCAATAAAAAAGTGACGGTCTCACCTTTCAATCGTGACGTCACGATTGAAAATCGGAAAACCGAGTTATAAGAAAATGTACTTTTGAGAAAGAAGAAGTACAAATGTTTAAAATACTAATATGGTAATGGCCAGGAAATTAATAAATTTTCTCTTTCTTTTTAATTTCCTTAAAATGTTTCATTTCTTAGCAAAAAACCGCAATATGTTTTATTTTACAAGTTTGCAAGTTCACAGAAATAAGAAATAAGGAAAAAGAAATAAGAAATAAGAAAATAAGTTTACATTATTGTAACTAATTAGGTTTTTATTGAACGAAGTACCGAAAAAAAATGCAGTTCAAAAATCGCCTTCGCTAGAGTCCAACAGGCTGTGCAATGTCAAAAAAAGTGGTTGTGAAATTACCAATTTTAGAGGAAACAGGAGTACGGAAAAGACAATAATGGCTGTCGACTACTTGCAGGAAGCCGGAAAAAACAAAAATTCTTCCCTGAGAATCACTAAACGACAAAAAAAAGTGAAAAATCTTCTTCCTATTTCTTGTTTTATTTTAGTTTTATTGCTTTTTCTAAGCAAGCAGGGAGAAAAAACTCAAAAAAGCTCCGGTTCATTTTACAGGCGAAACCAGCCTATTGGTTTCTCTTCAAAAAATTTAAGGGCGTACGTTCCATGTACGGACCGTACAAGGAAAATATCAAAAGGCGCACATGTATGCCTACCGGATCAGACAAAGGACAAATGTCACAATTGTGTCGTACTGTACTTTTCGTACTTTTGTTACCTTTCTAGTAGCATGTCACGAAGTCATTTTGCAGGTTCTTGTGGACCAGATGTTTACAGAACGGCGTACATGGAATTGAGCTTTGTGTGGCTGACAGAGTTTGGTCCACGGAAAAAGTAAAAGTGCTACTGTACTATATATAGATTCTCTGTACGACGGACCAATAGGCGGACGATGTCATGATCCTAAGTGGACGCGCTGCCGACAGGACTTTACATGTCAGCAATTTCATTTAAAGCTGAACTAGCCACGCTGGCGCGAATACTGCTGCAGCAAATTTGCCGACCGGCAAATTAGAAGAGCTCACATTATGGCGCAATTGGTTCACGAGACAGGTCAGTGCGTTTCCATGTCCCCGTTATGTTACGAAAGGCTGATTCGGTGCAGATTCTGATTTGCTTTTCAAGCTACTTTGTAGATTGCAACACGTGCTGGATCCACAGGCTGTCATGGAAATGAGTGACGTATATGACGTATCTTTCAGCAAATTATTCATAATTTTGTGTAGATTGCGAACCGACTTTTGGTCGACAGACGATCTCTTGTCGAGGAAGTGATTTAATCAGTCGTGAAACAGAATCAGATTATCAGTAACGATACTGACAGAGATGAGATTTGGAACATATGTGTGGATTCGGTCTAACCGTACGAGATTGTATAAATAAGCATTACAGATTTACAGCATTACACGACTGCAAGTAGAATGGATACCGAGCGCTTTGCACCTTTCACCTGAAATATTAAAACTAAAGCCAAGGCCACCGGCCCCAACTAGGAAAATCATATACAAATATTGCCGGCCAGTACTGAAACATTAGCGACGTTCTTTCATAACGGTAATATATATGCGTACGGTATAAATTATGCGACTAGGGTTTTCCCGTCCAGGTACACCCTTCGCCAGAAACGTTTCCGGACGAAGCGGTAGAATCTGAAACGCTGTATTTCACAATCGACGGCTAGGATAGTGAATGCGAAAAGAACCACGTGGACAAATGTATGGACGACATTGATCTTGCGTAAAGGACTTCCACGCCCTTTCTGTTTTTCTTGGATCGACGAAGGAAATCCCTGTTGTTTTGCGCCTCTAACGAGATTTTTGTCGCGACGTGCTACCCGTACTCCGTTTTTGTTCTTGGATCTTGGTGCAGCGCTGGCGCTACAACAAGATCGAATAAAAGTTAAGAATCTGTGCCATCTCCTTTGCGGGATAGGATGCTGCCGCGTGTTAATGAGGAGTCACGTACTGTCCTTGGAAACATTCGATCTCCTTGCCACGCTCGCATAGAAAACGGGACAAAAAAGATTCCCACGAAATCTGACGCCTTCTGTCCATTATGTCGCGCTGGCATGTACGTCATTCTCCTGGCTCCAAGTAGCATGGAAGGGTCGGAAACATAGATTCCAAAAATCATGCTTGGATCAAAGAAAACCTCACCAACATGGAATAACCCCTTTCGTTTATACTCTATAGTTAGGGCGTGTCCCCATGTAACCGATATTTTGAAACGTTATTTTGGAATTTAGCGCTGATTTTACGGTGTACTTTTCAAAGTGTGCCTGTGAATCGTTACTTGCGCGTTCGTTATTTTGAATATGTGGCAGTTGTACACGTCGCCAATACTTGCGAAACCCAAACTGCTGACATTTGTAGACGCCAACGGTCTCGGAACAAACTGCGGACATTTGTACGCCGCAAAGAGTTCCTGACATACTGGGACAACTGTCGACGCCAACTGTCATTTGTTGACGCCCACACGTGAACGACATAAGCAATCGCCTACGTCTACAAAATGACATTTGTAGACGCCCACAAGTGGACAACATAAGCGCTCGGTCCAGAAAACCTGACGGTCGTCATAACGACTAGAGAAATCTGTCACGGCCGCTTGATTGTGAGCCGGAGGGAAACGTAACAATTATCCTGCCCAAGGACGACGATCCCTATTAATAATGTTGAAAATTTAGATAGTCAAACAACTAATGGTACGGCGCAGCGACATCCATTCGTTTAGTACATTTGTTCCTGCTTATTTTAAATTTTTAATAGTTCGAACTTCGAAAGTCCTGCACATTTGAACTGTGCTTAAGCTTACGTCATTTGTCAATATTGAAAATGTCAGGTCAACTCCATGCTGCCAAATTATCAGATTACAATTATTAGGAAGCGTACGGAATCTAAGCACAACGGCCCTATGCAAGATCCGGTCGTACCGTCCCTTGCCACTAAAAACACGACGCGTGGTGGCTTCCCCGGCTGGCCAAAATATTTTCTGACGCCAGAGATTGTTGTTCTCTATGGCAAAAATAATTTCCAGAGGTTAAACGTACAGTCGTACCACATTGGTCCACCTAGAAGTTTAAATATATATTTTTTCGTTAAGCAAAGGTTGTCAATTTCTTTTTTCTTTTTTTGAGCGGGCGCGGTCCAAACAAAATTCTTTCATTGGCTCAGGGCGATTTTCCACCGCTACTGTAGTATAATTTTGTCGGCGCTGTTTTGTCGAGATGGTTCTCAACCCTAAAACCGTTCCCAAGATTTTGCAGCATATATCGCAAACCCTAATCTCGTAGGTCAGCCTGTCAGTATATAGTGTAGTCCCTGGATCTCCGCCCCAAGTTCCTTTTTTTGGATACAGCATCCAACGGTCTCGATGTGTAATCTGCACGCTCTTGGCGCATTAAAAATTTGAAACCCTTTCAATCCACCGTCTGTTAAGAACCGACGAATTATAGATTCTGTCCGTACTTCTCTGACAAGCATGACTAATTTAATAAGATGCTGTCACGTGGCTCGCTTGCTTTTTGACATGCATGGAGGCAAGCACGGAGGTTTGTGCGGTCTCAGTCCAAATCTGTAGGTCAGCAGGCAACGACAAAAAGACTGGGCAGGAGAGATTTGCCGTACGAATGCATGGACCATAATTGTACAATAGGTCCCGCTCCATTAAGAAGGGGCGTTCACACTACACCGTGAATCGCTATTAGCGTGTTGGACGCTAATTGAGGTACCCTGTTTTTTTAGGCAAATTCTCAAATAGAATTAAACATTCTAAATGTTTCTACATGTTATTTGAGGTAGCCCATTAAATAGGATTCATGACTCCAATAAAGTGTTATTATAAATAGTGTGGTGTACGGTATGTCAGAGAAGTACTTTTTTGTACTTTTTTAAGTAGAAAAGTACAAAAAAGATATTCACGCTGTCCCGTAGTCGCGCTAACATGTAATTGCGTAAATATTTTCCGGCATTCACGGATGTCAAAAAAACGCGACGGCGTACGATTTGAACAATTTCATACATGCACATATTGTAGTGTTGAGATAATCTGCACCGAAAATTTTTACAAAGCAGTTTACAAATTAGAATGTACGAAAAATTAGAATAAAAATTATTTCGAAAAAAAACGACATTCCCAATTAGCGTAAATAACGCTAATTGTTTCATTACGCTATCTATTTCATTACGCTACACCGCCAATCGCTATTAGCGTTGTGTACGCTAATCCCGTCCCGCTTTTTTTTGTTTTTATTCTCAAATAGAATTATCCACACTATTTAAAAAAAAGCCCTAATTCCTAATTAGAGTAATCGATTTCTTCCAAAATTTCCAAATTCCCAATTAGCGTACACCACGCTAAATAATAGTATACGCTAATCAAACCTACACGCTAATAGCGATTGGCGGTGTAGTAGCGATTCACAGTGTAGCGCAGTTGATAATAAATATATAAATAATGTTTGTAGAAAAAAATCGAGACGCAATCTTCTACTGGGTCAATGCCCAGACCAGCCAAGTTGATAATGACAGGTTTTCCATATGAGGCTGAAAAAGGGTACGAAAAAAAAAAACAAATTAAAAGGATGAATGGAAAAAATTCAAAGTTTATGTGTTGCTTATAACGTAGCCAGCGTAATTTTTAAATTATAATTAAGTGGTAAGAATACACTTGCGCAAGATAGTTTACCCATCAAGAGATAAAAGAAACACTCTTCATCTTCACTGTACATCGACTTAAGTCACGTCATTCACACCGACGGAAAGTAAAGGAATTATTTCATTAGTGTTGTGTATCAAGTTAGAACTTATCGCAATAAAACCAATATTGATAGTTATTGGTTATCGAGAGGTGAGGGGTGTCAAGCTCATGTGCTTTACAAGCACACCTTTATATCACCAAGGATTTCCGAGACCTTTTCCAACTGTACGGTCATCACTGTACGGAGGAAGGAGTGCACCCATTCGGACCAGATTCTTGGATTTTCCATACTGAGGAGAACGCACTTTGTTTCGCGCCTAACGAAGGCCGAACGAACAAGTTATACCGTCTCAAAGATTACCATTGGGTTACATGGAACCATTTGCCACCAGCCCCTATGGGGGTACATTGTGGATTGCCACGTAACTTTCCGGATTTGCATTTAGATTATGCTAATAGCCGTCAGTAGGAATTTAGTTCTGCCTCAGTTGACTTTTTGTCCATTAATTACGTTAGGTCAAAGTCTGGCAAGTTAGTGTCCCTTTCAGGACTTTATCTTATAATAGTGGACCGAATAATAACTTCCAGCCGCAAATCTAGCCGCAGTCCGGAGCAGAACTTTTTGCCCCGAGTGTTGTATGGATTATTTTGTCTTGTGTCAGTTCAATTACACTTGCTTGCCGCTCGTAGGTTAATAGCGTAGCATTGACTTTTGGACCTGCAATTTGACAAACTTTGATGTATAAGGCGCTAAGGGTCGAAGGAGACAGGTTGCTTTTCAGTACTGTCTCCTGTGAAAACTCTCAGAAATTCCAACAAACCTTCTTTTAGAGAATCTTTGTTTTGTTTGACTATATTGCCATCTAGGTTTTGGATCTGTCTTTTATGGGAATCACAGTCCGGGTGGGTAGTTGGCACTATCTGCTTTTTGGGTGATTTTTTGACTTTTTGCTGTTTGAAACCGAGAAGAGTTTAGTCGGTTTCGAGCTGCGGACACTGGAGGTTGATGGAGCACCATATCTATTTACCATACTATTGGGAGAGGGATCGCCTTTCTCTCGCTGTCATCGTTTATTGCTGGGGTAGGTTAAGCTTGCTTCACTATATTTCACATTCTATTTCTTTTATTCTCTTTTTTGGGACAAGGTGATATAGTTAAATCTGGAAAGCAATCCTATTTCCTATATATTTCTACGTGGTAGTGCATTTGTGTCGTCATCTGGAGTTCTCTTGCTTTGGAGTGATCCTCCCTGAGTAAACTAAAACCCCTTTGATCAAGACAATGGGTTTTGAAGGAACAAGTGCGATCGACTTCTCGTAGAGGAAGCACAGTACTGAACAACCCACTTGTCCGCTCGCTCGGATTAGAGGGGATAGGAGCTTTGAATTTCAAACCTCTCTTTTTGGAAGGGAGCTCTAGTTACATTCATTTCTCTTTCTCTTGTTACCTCTGTCATCATGGGGGGAGGAGAGACTCTGAATAATGGATCCGGGGAGCAGGGTCGGCAGGAAAGGCCTGTCCAGAGGGAAAGGCTCAAATGTCAGAGGAGTCTCTACCCATGGAGTCCGTATTTGATTCTCCGATCAAGGAACGAGCTGGTGTTTCTTCTCCTCCTCTTCCTCCCGGCCTGACTCCCGAACATTACCCTTCCTTAGCGGAGGCCGCCAGGGCCTATGTTGAGGAAAGGAGGGAAGCCCGTGTTTAGGCCCAGGAAATATACCGAGTGTCTCCCTGGGCTCGGCCTAAGCGGCAGGCGCAAAGAGAGCCCCATTTGGGTCCTCTTCCGGAGGTTGGGCTTCACACCAGATCCAAGATTCCCCGGGCCGAGATACAAATTGACCCCGCGGTTTTGACGGATCCACGTTGCCCAGGTCGTAAGGAACTCCTTGCCCTTCACGACCTCCATGAGCTAAAGGTGAAGAAGGAGTTGGTACGAAAAGTGGCTTGAACAGATCAAGTCAGGGTGGTTAGACCCGTGGGAGGGGTGGTGGAGATATTGTGCAGCTCTTTAGAGTGCGGCTCTTCACAATCGTGGCAGGACAGGTCACAAAGAGCTCCCTATTCTCGCCCTCCTCCATCTTCCTTTCAGGACACCGCAGCCAGCATACCTTCTCCGGGGCGTACCTCTTTGCGGCCACGTCGCGGAGAAGGGGGTTGCGGGAGGGAGGCACGAGATCCATTGAGAGGAAAGAGGTTTGACCATAAGGACAACAAGGGGAGATTCGCACCTTTTCCCAAGGAGGAGACATCCCCAACTCCTGTGCCAGCCTCAACAGAAAGATCTTTGCCTACAACAACTCGAGTCCACCCTACCGAAGGGCTTTGAAAATCTAGACCAACTGATCCAGAGGTTCCGGGTACGGGCCAAGAGGATTTGCCCAAGTGAGGGTGGAGAACCCGACCTGAAGACCCCGAAATTCCGGAGATAGAGATAGCGGATCTTACCAAAGTAGTCAAAAAGGCCAAGGAAATAGTGGAAGTTCTCAAGTCTCAGGTCAAGGCTACAGCGGGGGGCGCACCCGTCACGGTAGATTGGGAAGCCTTAGAGGTAGAAAGGCGGAAGCTATGGGAACAAGAGCTGTAACTTATTCATGAAGCTAGGCGTAGATCTAATGGGATTCTCAGCGGGCATATTCCTCCTACATCAAGAACCGAGCCGCATCCTGAAGCGCTGGCTCAGGGGACTTCTCCTCTTGCAAGCACCCAGCCAAAGGTTCCTTCCTCGTATACCTGCAGAAAGCCTCCTCTTCAACAAGAAATGGGGGGGAACATTGAACCTAACATAAAGGGTTTGGGTGCAGATTTACCTCCTGAGTCTGTTTCTCTTCCCCGGGGAGAACCTACCTTTGTATCGGTGGAGGTTGCTTCCGCCGTGGAGGCTTTGGTGGAGTAACGACCAGACGAGATGATTCACATTCCCTTGAGGCCGTCAACACCCACTTCCATATCTCCCGGAAGATCTTCTCCTCCTCTATCATCTTACCTCCCTGGTCCTACAATTGAGCCACGGGACGTTCCCGCCTCCTCGCCCTTTTCATCCTTTCCTCCTGCTGCGGCTCTCCGTGGGTCACCGGATCCGCCTGTCTTACCCTACAAACAGGACGTTTACTCACCTCCACACCGAGGTTCCCCATCCTCTAGCTCAGGGACTCCCCCTCCCGAGTCCTCCCGAAGGCGACCAAGGAGAGAGACACCATTCAGGAGACAGACATCTTCTCCTCAAAACCTCCAATCGTCCATTTCTCCACCACCACCCATTCTCCAATGAACTCTTTTGAACATACCTCACCTCCACATTCCATTGGTGGAGCAAGTTATCAAGGAAGAACAATACTCTTCTGGATATAGAAGAATAGTGGGGAACATCCTTCCTCCCACCATATTTCGAGGCACAGATACTTCATCTTTGGGAGGGGGATCCTCACCTTCCAGGGCAGCACCTCCTATCGAAGGAGGAGATGGTTCCGTACCCGAGGAAGAGGACGCCGGAGTAATCTCGCCTGTGCAATTTGTCAGTCTTACTGTGCCTTCATCTTCCCATTTCTCCAATCTTGTTGAGGAAGAAAAAGAGATGGGGGACATTCGGATCTTTACGGGAGATAGCTCGGGGACCGCATTTTCCGATTTCGAATTGTTGTGGAAGTCATTCACCCAATCTGAGATCAATAAATACAGGGGAGGAGTCACTCTGGATGAATTTAAAACGACCCTCTTCCCCATGATGGTCAACTACCTTTCTGGAGGGGCGTTGGCGGATTACAAAGAGCGTTAACCTCTTTTGATGGCACCTACCATGAAAATCTCGGATCCCTCCCTTAATGCTGCTCTGTTACAAGCGGAGGCTAACTTGGCCGCGCCGGCTGCAATATCTGTGACGGCTACCTATACTCGGGACATAAAACTACAGGCACAGGGAGGTGCCTATGTTAACCAGCTACAAGCAATTCAGGCAGCCCAGGCAGCAACGCTTATGGTTGCCAATCCAAACCCTTGTACGACCCTGCTTAACATCTGGAGACTCCTCTACACCGAAAGGAACGAGTCTGCAATCAAGGAATTTACGGAATTCCTCTGTTTGAAGAATGAGACTCCGCAGACCCTCTTTAATCGACTCTCCAGCCTTTGTCAGAAGGCAAAGCTGTCCACAATTGATCTTCCATCGATGGCTACCAAATACTTCATAGCCGTCCGTAATTCATTCTGGCCCACAGGGCAGACGGCATTGGATAATTGGATTGCCGGACAGGCGATCTAGGACATTTACTCCTCCGCCAAAGACATTTCGCTGGTGGCCATGAAATTGTACGATCACTTTGTCCACAGTGAAGCAAGGGAGAAGGCCGTGACCCGCAAGGGCCGCGCAAATTTTGCAGGATTTGCCGGGGAGACTTCCTTCAGTGAGGCGGAACAGGCGGAACTTCAAGCTTTGCGGAAGCTTAAGGGGAAGCAAGTAGCGGACACCGGGTCAAAACCAGCAATGAGAGCAGATGAGAGAGTGTTTCTTTACAATTGCATGAATTGTCAGCAACCAGGCCATGGGTGGAAGCACTGCACCTAAAAACTGAAACAGGAGCTAGCACTAAAGTTGAAAGAATGGGAAAAAAAACGTGCAGAGAGAACCTGAAAGCAGCAAGAACGGCTCAAGGGAGAAGGGCGGGGGGAGAAAACACCGGTAACCAAGGAGACTTACCGTCCAACTCCCCGGGGCAAAACCTCTAAGATGTCCTAATCCCAATTGCGGCAAATCAAACTCCCAAAGTTTGATGACGCTCAAATCTCTAACGAAATCCGGAGTAAATATACCACCAAGGGCGCCAAGTGCGAAGCTTGTGAATTTATAGGGCACAAGGAAAGGCAATGTTTCCGGAAAAATAGAGTACCCAAAGAAATGATGCAATTTGCTTTGTTCACTAGAGGAGGAGAAACATCCGTTAACCCTCTCCCACTCCAACTTCTTTACCCTTGGGGGCGCCAACTTATGTCCACGTCGGAGAGACCTGAGCGAGCCTCGAGTGCTCCGGCCAAGCTTACGCAGGAGATCATCATACAGCAGCAGAGTCAGCAGCTGGCCGCCATGGCTGCAGAGTTGGCTGCCCTCCGCTTGGGATCTTCTTCCCTACCTGCTCCTCTCACGACAACGCAACGACTCCAGAAGCAAAGATAGGAGCTGTTACATAAGCTCGCAGAGCTCCAGCTTCAAGGCACAGCGGGTGCCAACGATGACGACCTATTAGGCTCGGATTTGGAACCCCCAAATGCCCACCATGCCCGAACCTTTCTGTCCGGAGCTTCGAATGTTGGGGTGGGAGACAGCCGCCGCCAACTCCGCAATTCCACCTCGATGCAAAGAGAGGACAGGCAGAAAATGGGTCAGCGAGACCAGAACCGGAAAGCCACAGGGCCTTTGTCTTTTACTCCCCAAGCAGTAATGCTGAACTGCAATATCGGCCTGGGAATTAAACCCAACCAACCCCTATCTCTTCCTCCCAAACCTAAATTACCTCCCGATTTAAAAAATTACCAGAACGAGAAACAGCAGCGAGAGAAAGAGTCAATGGAAAGAGAGAAAAGGGACAATCAGGACTAGTTTGAAATATATATGGCTGAACGCCCGGAGAATGACACTCCCCAACCCCTCTAATCCCAGATTCCGACTTCGAGAGTGAGAAAGAAGGACAAGATCAGAATATGCAAGAACCGTACTCATCCCCATCTTCAACGAAAGAAACACCTCCTTCCTCCAAACCGGCTGTCATGTTAGTCCGGCACCTCATGCCATATGCCCTCACACACGTGAAGACTCTAGCGTCCTCCCACAACTTTGGGGCATTGGGAGATATCCCTCCAGAAAGAGGGGGGTAGACAGGACCACCCCAGCATGATTTTTTTGTCTAAGTCAAAAACCTATAGTGGATAGGGACTAAAGCCTTATCGGTGGCTCAATACAAAAGGACGAGAACTTTAAGCTCAACGTGTATGGGGGATACGAGGACGTTGTGGTTGACAGCGAAGCTCTCCCCAACCTCATTACCACCTCTGCTTTGCAGAGAATGCCCGAGGAACTCAGGCCCGAAATGTGCCCAAGCAATATTTGCTTAAGCACCGTAAGCAGCGGCAGTCAACGAGTCCATGGAATAATAAAGGCCATGGCAATCAAGTTTTCTGATGACGGAGGCCAACGGGTGAAAATTGAGCTTCCCTTCTTGGTGGTGGAAGGGACTCAATTCGAAATTTTGTTGGGAATGGCCACTTGGACCCGGCTCAATATGAGTCTAAGCGTGTGGAAAAAACAATGTACCGTCCAGGACCCAAAAAATCCGGAAAGAACCAAAGTGGTGGTTCCTTTAGATTTATGGAACCGAGGGAAGAAAAATGTCCCAGTGTCTGGTTGCTACCCGGTGTACACTACGTCATCTCCGACGGAACTGTTTGGCATTTCTACCGATATCGCCAAAGAAATCTAGCAATTCCCAATTTCCAAGCGGTGGGAAAAAGAATATAAAAATAGATTATTGCAGGTAGCGAAACTCCGGCGGAGAGTGGATAAGGCATTTTCCGACTTATTATTAAAAGAAGTCGTTTCTGCGCCACTGTCTAATGCTTCCAAACCCAAGTCCGGTAACAAGAAGTTCAATCGAAAAGTGGTGTCATTGGCAGTCCCCAATTCTGGACTGCGCATTTTATCACTATTTTCGAGAATTAGTTCCGATTTGGAAGCGGTTTTGAAAACAAGATCCTTGGTGGAGTCATACGCAGCCGTGGAAATATCACCCGAGGCGCGAGCTCTCAGGGAACACCGCCTCCATCAACTTCATCACCTATATCCTCAACAGCTACCGGTGACCGCCTTTTCCAAAGCTCACCGGGGCCCTCCCCTAAATGTAGAAAAACATCATGGCGACCCATCTAGCCAGTTTGGGAAGAGTGGATTTGGTATTGGGAGGCTGGCCTTTTTAGGGATACTCCCTAGTAGGACAAGGAAAAGGGCATCAGGACCGCAGAAGTAGAACATTTTACCGGATGATCAAATTACTCACGTGGCTTCAACAGCTCCGAACACACCGATGGGGTACATTCTGGAAAATGTCCATCCAGGGGATGATAAAAAAAAACAGGTTGCAGAGAGCTGGAATCACGTAACCCGAATTTTAGGAGCTCCCTTGGTTTTCGACACCGCCCAGATAGGATCCCGTGGACACAGAGTAAGGGCATATGGGACCAATATGATCGCGCTACCAGTACTCCGACGACTGTTGGACACACAAATTCCGGACCCACAGAATTCAGTGCAACAAATACTTGGGGAAGGCAAAATAGCCACCCGTATGACGCGACCAGACCGCTCTCCTTTCTTTCGGTGCAACAAACCGGGATTACCACGACGAGCACTCCCGACTTTGGTTTCTTACCCTAACAGTCACGCTTATGAGAAAGGAGCAGCAGGAATGATTTTGACAGTAAGGCGGGATGTGGACAACACCAACGATTGCAGAACGGGAAGAAGCAATGGGATTTCATAAAGGCACAACGGCAACACCAAGTATTTCAGACCTTCAAAGGTGCAGCCTAATTGGGCAAAGTATGGACTTGAATTCGATAACATGGGTGCTCAAGCATACACTCTCCTTTTCTAGTCTCAAATCCCCGGAATCCAGGGCTATTTTACCTTCAAGCTCCTCAATTGCTAGCGATGCAGGCAACTTTGCAGCTTGAGGGGGGGAGAGAAAGGAGAAGAAAATTTCACATTACACCACCGCAAGTTTTCCCAGTGGGGGCTGAGATGGCGACAACTTAGAGGAAGTTGTCGGCAGCGATCTAGCGGAGGGTAGAGGCAGATCCACCAGGTAGGATTGAATTCGACATTAACCTCTAGGGTAGACCACCGCAGGCTTGGGCTGCTGTAGAGCCTAGGAAAATGGATTGGACACTAGGGGAGCAGTTGGATCCTCAGCAAAAGGCGCGGCTCTCCGATCTTTTAGCCGAAAACAAGCACGTGTTCTTATGGTCAAAAATAGACGTCGGTATTTACAAAGGGACACCTTTCCGACTCGATTTGATCGATAAGATGACTACTGTTTGGCAGAAGCGGTATCCTCTCAGTTTCAAGGAAAAGGAATTCATCACGGCTAAAGTCTAGACTTTGGTGGAAGCTGGATTGGTTCACGAAAGTACAGGAGTTCATGGGTTCGCTTCCTTAACAGTTCTCCCACCCAAGAAGGACTCGTCTGGGAAGACTGTAGATTTCCGGATGTGTGGAGATTATCGCATGCTGAACACGACCACCATCTCTGATCGATATCCGATGCCGACCCCAAAAGAGATATTTGACTCCCTTGTTGGCGCCACTATCTACTCCACTCTGGACATGAAGAATGGTTTCCACCAGATTGCCATGGAACCGAAGCACCGCGAGAGAACCACATTTTTGGCCGGTTCAAGACTTTATGAATGGATTTATATGCCATTCGGGCTCAAGAATGCACCGACCAAATTCCAACGGGCAATGGACGAAGCGCTCCGAGGAATTGATTGTGCCCGGTGCTATATTGATGATGTTATTATATTCTCAAAACGTTTGAGGAACACCTAGAGCATGTCCAAATCGTTCTCCGGGCACTCCAAGCCGCGAGCTTGAAATGTCACCCAGGCAAAGGTATTTTTGGGGTACAAAAAATCATTTACCTCGGACATGAGGTGACTCCCGTGACTGTGGGTCCCCACATGGTCAAGGTGGCAGCCCTTGACGCTCTTCCCCCACCACAGAACATCTCGGCCCTTCGCACCTTTCTAGGTCTGGCCAATTACTATCGGCGGTTTATCCTCGAATTCACCAGTCACGCCCAGCCCCTTAGCCAGCTATTGCGGAAGGACCAAGAGTGGCAGTGGGCCGAAGAAGAACAGATCTCCTTCAAGTTCTTAAAGGGTGCTCTGAAGCACCACCGCGTGCTCCGGATGCCTGATCACCAAAGACCTTTCCTACTATATACTGATTGGAGCAGGTTTGGATTGGGAGCGATTTTGGCTCAAGTCGATGACGCCGGAGCTGAATATGTGGTGGCCTACGCCAACCGGAGCAACAACAGGGCAGAGGGGAACTATAGCAGTTTCCACGGAGAGTTACTCGCAACGGTTTGGGCCATCTAGCATTTCCGACCTTATTTGTACAGAGTTCGTTTCACCTTGATTACGGATCACCAACCCCTGAAATGGATCATAGAAAATAGTAAGTTAACCGGCAAACTCGCCAGATGGGTTCTGATCCTGCATGAATATGATTTCGACATTGTTCATAGGGCACGCGAAATCCATGGGAATAACGACAGACTTAGCCGGAATCCTGATCCCTCCACCATGGATTCTACCAGGTTCGGCATGATGAGGACCATGAGATCAGTTTGGGAATCATTCGAGCATCCTCCGCTTTCATCTGGCTTCCCTAATCACGGGGGGGACTCTCAACCTTCTCGGCCGACGTGGAGGGGCAGGCGCCCATAGGGGCCTGACAGAAGGATTTCTGGAACGACCCGGATGCTCTCCAATCTAACCAGCAGGGGTCGCCCCTTCCTCACTTGACTAGCATTGAATTATCTCGAGTACAGACCCGGATGGCTACGTACGATTGGGACAGAGGCCTTCTCCTCCGGAAATGGTCAAACAGCACTAGAAAAGTGGTTCCTCCCCCCTTTGACCGAGAAACTCTGATTTACAATCTCCATCGGCAATGCGGACACTTCGCGTAAAAACATACCACTTCCCTGGTTACGGGCTCTTATTGGTGGCATGGGTTGCGGACCCAAGTCAACCGAATTGTGCAGACTTGCTCCTCATGCGATCGAGTTAAGGCAGATTTTGAAAAAAAGGGCGGGACTGAGCTTCATTCACTTCCTATCCGGGGGATGTTTTATCGGTGGTCGTTGGATCTTTTGGGACCTCTTCCGACCAGCAGACGTGGGAACCTGAAACTCTGAGACCTCCATAAGTCTTAGAGTGGACAGCTTCCAAGTAGCCTCTAGGATAATCCTGACCCCTTTGTGTTTAAGCAAAAATAACTGCCACCCTGGCAGACAAAAACTCTGATCACCTTCACCCCTGTGAAGGCAAGACTCCCCTGAGTCGATAGCAAAAAGAATCTCTGGATTTCCTCCCCTGAGCAGTAAGTTATAGAAGGTCAAAGTTCACCTTTTGTACAGAAGCTCTCTGGGAGAGAGGGTCCTATCTTCTAATTTTTCTAAGTCCTATCTCTCTCACAGACTCTATCTACTGATGTACGGAACCAATCAGATTACAGTTCCATACGCAAAAGTACAGCTGCCGGTGTACTTTATGTACGGACATTGTACGACATGGCCTAAATGTCTACACGTGGAATATCCGGATTCGCTCCTTTAATCCTCGGAGATGCCGCGCTCCAATGTTACATCGCCACGTGTCATCCGATGTGGCGATGCCCACAAACCGTCGAATTCTCCTTCCGCGATCTCGGCGCTAATTCCGGCCGTCCGATTAAACTCGCATTTGATCGTAGCCGTAATAAATACATGAGCGGTATTTGTTTCGCTTACGAAATCAATGCGTGGTATTGATTTCTTAACCGTACCGCAATTCGTACTTTTACACTACCATATCTATGTATCCCGTTAACAGTTATAGTTAAATGATTTATCCTACGTGTACAAGTTTAAATTATTATCGTACTATATATTACGTAACACTACTTCTAGACTTAACGGCTAAGGCTATCGGCTATCTACTCTCTGACGGCCGGCAGGTACCAGGATAAAATCCTGTCGCCGGCTCATATCTTTTAGTAATTAATCCCTAAACTAATATAAATATCGCGTAAACCTGACGATAGCCTAGGTAGCCATGGCTCTAGCTTCCTCTCCAATTTCTCAGTGACTGCGACAAGTTTGAGAGTTGGAGAGAGAAGTTAGAGGTAGACTGCCTTGGCTTCTTTATTTCTATTCAGACCTAGAAAATACTTAAAAACCATTAATTTCTACAGCTTCGTACAGGTTTTCTAATCAATCTTTAATTTCACACCACACTTCTCCATGCAGAAAATTAGCTTAGGGAAAGGCACAGGTTTGGTCATCATATCTGCTACCATCTCACTATCTGGTCGGTACTCTAAACTGATTATTTTATTTTCTACCTTCTCTCTAACAAAGCTGAGTCTAATGTCCATGTGTTTAGCTTTAAAATGATGTTTAGGATTGGCAAAAATAGCGATTGCTGCTTGATTATCACAAAATATTTTCTGCACACCACTCTTAAGATGACCAAGTTCACCAAGTAAAGAATTGACCCACATCAATTCTTTTACATCAGAGCAAGAGGCCATATACTCAGCCTCCATGGTGGACTGAGCAATAACCTTTTGCTGTTTGCTACTCCAACAGCAAGCCCCATCACCCACATATAATACATATCCAGAAGTGCATCTCCTCATCGGAGCATCACCATAACTAGCATCACTCCAAGTAGTGATGTCAGTATTCTCCCCACCCAAATGCAACCATAGATCCCTAGTTCCTATCAAGTATCTAAGAACTCTCTTAGCTGCCTCCCAATCCTTCCTAGTGGGAGCATTTAGACTTCTACTCAGCACTCCTACAGCTGCAGCTAAATCCGGCCGGGTACAATTCATAAAATAGATTAGACTTCCCACTACTTGCCTGTAAGGAATAGTCTGCATGAACGTCTGTATGAACTTCTGTTCTTCAGGAGATAATTCCTCGTCTAAGACTATGACTCCTTCTTCCTCACTCCCCTCACTTCCCTTCTTCAATTCCATTGGAGTTGTACAACTATTAGCTTTATCCATTTGAAATTTTTCAAGCATGTTCCATATTGCTTCCTTTTGAGTCAATCTTATAATTTTTCTTTTTCGGTCTCTCTCTACTTGAATTCCCAAAATATTATTTGCTTCCCCCATATCCTTCATTTCAAATCTCCCCTTAAGATCGGTTTTCAGTATATTAATTTTTTCCATTGATTTACTTAAAACAAGCAAATCATCAACATAAATTGCAATAAATATAAAACCTCCTTCATCTTCGAAAACATAGATTGAGTGATCTGAGCTGATCCGGATATATCCCAGACCGGTAAGAAACTTATCAAGTTTCTTATTCCACTGTCGAGGCGCCTGTTTCAAACCATAAATAGATTTAATCAGCCGGCATACCTTACTCTCCTCTCCTTCTTCCACAAACCCTTCGGGTTGTCGCATGAAGATCTCCTCTTCCAATTCTCCATGCAAAAAGGCTGTTTTGATGTCCATCTGGTGCACTTCCATGTTGTCCGCTGCTGCCAAGCTGAGAAGTATGCGGACAGAGGGAAATCTGACCACCGGGGCAAAGGTTTCCTCGTAGTCAATTCCCTTCTTTTGTGTAAATCCCTTTGCCACTAGTCGGGCCTTGTAGCGCTCGATTGTGTTATCTGGGTTCAGTTTTAATTTGAAAACCCACTTACAACCGATTGGTTTTCGGTTGGGTGGACAATCCACCAGCTCCCAAGTATCGGCTGCCATAATTGAGGCCATCTCTTCATTGATGGCTGTCTTCCACCGATTTCTTTCTGGACAAGTCATCGCCTCTCCATAAGTTTGAGGTTCATCTTGATGAGAAAGTTTTGTTACCTTGTTATTAACCTGTTTTTCTTGCAGTCTTTTACTACTTCTCCTTCCCCCTTCAAAATCTGAGGCCGGAATAGATGGTTCTCGTGGATTCTTTCGAACAAACTCGGTTTCTCCCCTATCCCTTGATTCCGAATCAATTTCCACCACGTCTTCCGCTTCGCGTAGAGTTTTCACTGGAGTTTCCACAGCCGAGTCCTTTTCAATCTGATTTGTACCTGTAAGAATGTCATCGTCTCTAAAACCTGGATAGTTAGGAAGCTCAAAGTCATCAGAATTTTCTGACTCAAATCTAATTTTTACTGACTTTGTATATTTGAAGGGATCCACATACTTTCCTTCATCCATAACTACTAGATGTTTTACTAAGATTATATCTTCTCTTTTTAGATCATAAACTCTATATCCTTTAACATCCTCATCATATCCTAATAAGTATCCCGGTTTTCCTTTAGGATCTAGCTTCCAATTAGACCGATATGTATCTAGACTGAATACTTGACTGCCGAAAACCTTTAAATGAGATAAGTCTGGTTTCCGGCCTGTCCATCTCTCATAAGGTGTTTGATCTTTTATAGCTGAAGTAAGAACTTTATTTTTGAGGTAATTAGCACAGTTCATTGCTTCTACCCAAAACCTTTTTCCTATCTTCTTATCCGACAACATACTTCTATCACTATCACTTAGTGTTCTATTTAACCTTTCAGCTACCCCATTCTGTTCCGGATTTTTTGGAACTATCTTTTGGTGTTGAACCCCATCTTCCCTCAAAAAATCCTCAAAACTGGTTAGAAGTATACTCTCCACCATTGTCACTCCTTACTCTCTTGATTGGAGTTTCATGGAGTTTTTCGCTCCATGCTTTATATTGTCTAAAATAATCCTCAGCTTCTGACTTGTTTTTCAAAAAATACACCCGGGAATACCGAGACCAATCATCAGTTATAGTCATCATAAATTTGTTCCCCCCCGGTGAGGGCACTCTAGCCGGTTCCCAAATATCCGTGTGTACTAGATCTAGAAGTTTTTCTCCCTTGTAGGTGGCTGTTTTAGGAAAGAGTAATCTGTGTGCTATACCTTGAGCACACCCACTACAATCACTTATATCATCACTCTCACTGAACTGAATCCCTTCCACTACTCCCATCTTTTTCATCTCTCTTAACTTATCTAGATTCACATGCCCAAGCCTCTTATGCCACCTCATAATATCATGAACACCAGCATAATAAAGTTTCTTCGTTTCATTACTTAAGATCAGCCTAAACATCCCATGGCTACCTTTCTCAGCAATGAAATAGACATCCTCCTCAAAACTAGCAGTAAAGACTCCTTCCCTAGTGCTAGTGAAAAAACCCTTATCATCTAATACAAATGTAGAGATAAGGTTTTTGTTCAGCTCCGGAATAAACAATACATCAGAGAATGTTAATATGGATGTCTTTCCTTCTACTAACAATTTCAGATCTACCGATCCTACAAGAGTAGTGGTGACTATCCTCCCATCCCCGTACTCTATCTCTACGGTGCAAATCTTTCTTATCTTAGTGACCAAGTGCCTATCCTTACACATGTGCATTGAGGCACCTGATCTATAATCCAGCCTGTTTCACCTTTCAATCCACCGTAAGCACATTTCTGCCTTCGTGGAATTTCAACCTCAGTTCTCGCCTCCAACTCCTCATCCAAAAGGAGCTCATCGTCCTCGTCCTCGGATTCCGCCTCAAGTACCTGTGTGACAAGGGCCTTTTTCTTTCCTCTCGGGGTACCAGCGGTCTGCCCCTCCTTTAACCGAAGCTCAGTTAGCTTAGTGCACTCTGCCATATAGTGCCCCGGTTTCTTACAAAAATGACATAAACCTTTGGGAGCCCTTGGTTCGAACTCGTCAACCTGTTTTTTCTGCTCCCTACCCCCATAGTTTCCGACTAGTTTCCGGGAATCCTTGTTCCTCCAATCGGTCGCTGTTGCCAAGGCTTGGCCACTCTTTCCTCCCCTTCGGATCTCAATCGTATTCTCTCGAACGAGAATCATCCCTACCACTGAGTTCCATATCCACCTTGAGTCCGGCAAGTCCTGCACACGGTTGACTATGTTCTCGAACTCATCAGGTAACTTCATCAGTAAACAGTTAACCTTTTCTTTTTCACTAAAAACTTTTCCCGCACTCTCTAGCTCCATGAAAATGTAGCAAGCTCATTGCAAAAATCCAACATATTTCCCCCTTTGTATAAATACTCCTTAACTATCTGATCAGCCAACTGTTGTTGCTAAATCGTACCACTTCGGTACATCTCTATGAGAACCATCCAAAGATCGGATGCCCTCTCTACCTGCAAATGAGGACATGCAAGTCCTTCAGTGAGATGGCGTAGGATAAAATGCTTTGCCGCCATATAGTTGAAGTCCCAGGTTTTAGTATCATTCTCTTCGTTCCTCGGAATAGGTGACATGAATGCTAAACCAATTGTTATTGGTGTGGTCGCCTCCTTCTCCTTTCCTTTGTCCACCACCTCTCCTTCCTTTGTTTCCTCCGTTGCAGGTGAATCCTCTTTCCTGGTGAATCTGCTTCCTTTAAACCCTGGAGGAATTCCAAGACTTGATGGACGCCCCAATCGTCCACTCACTATCCCCCAAAACCTTTTTTCGCATAGAGCTCCTATCATCATACTTTCCCAGTATATGAAGCCAGTTCCATTAAAGATTGGTACCCTAGAGGGTGGGCCCATAACCTGAAACTCTAAGACCTCCATAAGTCCTCAGAGTGGACAGCTTCCAAGAAGCCTCTAGGATAATCCTGACCCCTTTGTGTTTAAGCAAAAATTACTGCCACCTTGGCAGACAAAAACTCTGATCACCTTCACCCCTGTGAAGGCAAGACTCCCCTGAGTCGATAGCAAAAAGAATCTCTGAATTTGCTCCCCAGAGCAGTAAGTTATAGAAGGTCAAAGTTGACCTTTTGTACAGAAGCTCTCTGGGAGAGAGGGTCCTATCTTCTAATTTTTCTAAGTCCTATCTCTCTCACACACTCAATCTACTGATGTACGGAACCAATCAGATTACAGTTCCATACGCAAAAGTACAGCTGCCGGTGTACTTTATGTACGGACATTGTACGACATGGCCTAAATGTCCACACGTGGAATATCCGGATTCGCTCCTTTAATCCTCGGAGATGTCGCGCTCCAATGATACATCGCCACGTGTCATCCGATGTGGCGATGCCCACAAACTGCCGAATTCTCCTTCCGCGATCTCGGCGCTAATTCCGGCCGTCCGATTAAACTCGCATTTGATCGTAGCCGTAATAAATACATGCACGGTATTTGTTTCGCTTACGAAATCAATGCATGGTATTGATTTCTTAACCGTACCGCAATTCGTACTTTTACACTACCATATCTATGTATCCTGTTAACAGTTATAGTTAAATGATTTATCCTACGTGTACAAGTTAAAATTATTATCGTACTATATATTACGTAACACTACTTCTAGACTTAACGGCTAAGGCTATCGGCTATCTACTTTCTGACGGCCGGCAGGTACCAGGATCAAATCCTGTCGCCGGCTCATATCTTTTAGTAATTAATCCCTAGACTAATATAAATTTCCCGTAAACGTGAGGATAGCCTAGGTAGCCATGGCTCTAGCTTCCTCTCCAATTTCTCATTGACTGCGACAAGTTTGAGAGTTGGAGAGAGAAGTTAGAGGTAGACTGCCTCGGCTTCTTTATTTCTATTCAGACCTAGAAAATACTTAAAAACCATTAATTTCTACAGCTTTGTACAGGTCATGATACAACATTTTTCCAAGTGGATCGAGTTGGTGGTTCTCCCGGAAGGAGTCCAAGGCGATTGCCGATGCCTTTTTGTAGAGGGTTTTAGCCCAATTCAGGGCGCCTGCGGAAGTTCTAACCGACCAAGGCTCCAAATGCGCCGAAGAATTTTCCAACCTCTTAGAAAAATGCCTGGTCGACCATCGGTTCACTAGTCGTGACCACCCTCAAGCCGACGGTTTGGCCGAAAGGTGTGTACAAACATTGAAGTGGTCACTACGGAAATATGCAGTTGAAAAAGATTTGGGGGAGTGGGACAGAGAAGTGCCTTCGATTGCTATGGGTTACAGGTTCAGCAGGCAAGCTTCTCTCCACTCCTATAGCCCTTATTTTATTCTATTTGGGCGGCATCCCATCTTGCCCGGGGCTGCATTGGCCAAAGTGGTGGTCCTCCCAGAGATGGATGATAAGGGCACAGTTGAAAAATTGATCGCTGACGGAGCCAAGACATTCCACCGAGAGATGCCTCTCACCATGGGCAGTTTGCAGGCGGCTCAACACCGAGATCAGTTGTGGTATTCTCAACGCTGGAGCGGTAATTATGTGCCTCGGCAGCGACGATTTATGCCGGGGACTTTGTATATCAGATGCAACAGAAGAAAGACACGCTGGATATTTCTGTCGGGAGAGTAATTTTGAGAGTGGTCGAAGTTTCAAACAAAGGGGTTCTCACCTTGGAGGGAAGGGATGGTCGACAAATTAAAGAGAATCAGATCAATGTGGCCCCCTGCCATCTTCGCGGATTGGAAGACAACCCACTTTCCACTTAACTTACTTTGCCGACCCTCCTTCCTGTTCCTCAACTTGCAATCAGTCCTCCCAGCTACAAGACATATTGGTCTACAATCAGTGTGGTCAAGGTTGGCATTCATCCTATTTCCCCTCCTCTTGGGAGCCACACCCTTTTCCCTCCAGTACTTGGTTCTGTGGGAAATGCGAATGGAGCGGGTAATTGTTTAATATCTTAGTCACAGTTGACCCTGAGGGGGGGAAATTGGGAGATCAGTCCGATTAGCGAGACCCAAATCCCCTCTCCCCGGCCGAGGGGGGGGGAAAGAAAAAGGGAGGGGATAACTTTCGCCTTACCCCTTGCCCTCATCCCTATTCCCTGTCCAAGCATCTCCTATTTTGCATGCATATCTATAGGAGGGATGTGGGCTGCAGTGGGTATGATCATCATTTTGGAAAGCATTCGCATTCGGGGTTTATTTGCATGACTACAATGCCGACGACTCCGAGCTATGGGCCTTTCCCTCACGTCAATCGGGCACGCTCGACAGCTGTCAAGCTCATGTGCTTTACAAGCACACCTTTATATCACCAAGGATTTCCGAGACCTTTTCCAACTGTACGGTCATCATTGTACGGAGGAAGGAGTGCACCCATTTGGACCAGATTCTTGGATTTTCCCAACTGAGGAGAACGCACTTTGTTTCGCGCCTAACGAAGGCCGAACCAACAAGTTATACCGTCTGAAAGATTACCATTGGGTTACATGGAACCATTTGCCACCAGCCCCTATGGGGGGTACATTGTGGATTGCCACGTAACTTTCCGGATTTGCATTTAGATTATGCTAGTAGCCGTCAGTAGGAATTTAGTTCTGCCTCAGCTGACTTTTTGTCCATTAATTACGTTAGGTCAAAGTCTTGCAAGTTAGTGTCCCTTTCAGGACTTTGTCTTATAATAGTGGACCGAATAATAACTTCCGGCCGCGGATCTAGCCGCAGTCCGGAGCAGAACTTTTTGCCCCGAGTGTTGTACGGATTATTTTGTCTTGTGTTAGTTCAATTACACTTGCTTGTCGCTCATTGTTTAATAGCATAGCTTTGACTTTCGGACCTGCAATTTGACAAATTTTGATGTATAAGGCGCTTGGGGTCGAAAGAGACCAGGTTGCTTTTCAGTACTCTCTCCAGTGAAAACTCTCAGAAATTCCAACAAACCTTCTTTTGGAGAATCTTTGTTTTGTTTGACTCTATTGCCATCTTAGTTTTGGATCTGTCTTTTGTGGGAATCACAGTCCGGGTGGGTAGTTGGCACTATCAACTTTTTGGGTGATTTTTGGACTTTTTGCTGTTTGAAACCAAGAAAGGTTTAGCCGGTTCCGAGCTGCGGACACTGGAGATTGAACGAGCACCATACCTATTTATGATACTATCGGGAGAGGGATCGCCTTTCTCTCGCTGTCATCGTTTATTGCTGGGGTAGGTTAAGCTTGCTTCGCTATATTTCACATTCTATTTCTTTTATTCTCTTTTTTGGGACAAGGTGATATTGTTAAATCTGGAAAGCCAATCCTATTTCCTATATATTTCTACGTGGTAGTGCATTTGTGTCTTCATCTGGAGTTCTCTTTGCTTTGGAGTGATCCTCCCTGAGTAAACTAAAACCCCTTTGATCAAGACAATGGGTTTTGAAGGAACAAGTGCGATCGACTTCTCGTAGAGGAAGCACTAAATTGGGAGATCAGTCCGATTACCGAGACCCAAATCCCCTCTCCCCGGCCAAGGGGGGGGGGAAGGAAAGGGGAGGGGATAACTTTCGCCTTCCCCCTTGCCCTCATCCCTATTCCCTGTCCAAGCATATCTCCTATTTTGCATGCATATCTATGGGAAGGATGTGGGCAGCAGTGGGCATGATCATCATTTTGGGAAGCATTCGCATTCGGGGTTTATTTGCAAGACTCCAATGCCGATGACTCCGAGTTGTGGGCCTTTCCCTCACGTCAATCCGGCACGCTCGTTAGGGGTCCTGATATATCGCTCCGAGACCAACAAATTCCTTATCTGCGATAAGTGGAAACAAAACATAGTATGCTCTACATTAGTAATACGCATAAACGAGAATCAATGCAATTGGGAGAGTCGATAATCCATAAATTTATCCACCAACAGCAACACCAACAAAGATTTCCATACATTTATAAAATTAAGTTCGTAGTTTAAAAAGCCTTACGATAAAAAGTTGCTCGACGCAACGAGCAGCGTAACAAATTTGGAAATATATTGAACTGCAATCGCAAAAATTGTGTAACTTTTGATTTTTTTTCTATCTTGTAATGTTACTTAATCATAACATAAAAAGGAACAAGCCAACCCAACATGAACAAAGTTTGAGCAAATCTATTTTTAAAAACACGATAACGCACCATTGTGCAAAATTATCGTGAGACTTAAAGAAATAAATATGCCTCATTGAAGACGCGCAACAACATGTTTATGTCCCACATGAAACATCTCACCATTATCAATTTTATCCAATAGTAGGGTGCCCCTCGAGCTTCTCTAAGTCTAAGAAAACAAATGGAATTTGAGGAAGAGCGTCAAGATAAACATTCCTTAGAATCTATGCAAACAAAATGTTTGTTTTGATTGGTTCCAAAAAAAACGAAACATGGAATAACCTCATTAGAATATTTGAAAAAATTGGTTTTTGACCCCTAAGAAAGAAAAAGACCAATCGCCCAATATAAAGAGCGTTGCTAATGACCATAACTAACGAACTGGTTAAGCAACACTGGTTGACATTGGAAGATGTCACGGTGTTCACGACTATCATCATGATATTCATGCCTTTACTTTGTCAAATAAGAGACGAAGCATGGGCTATGTTTCTCTTATATTTGAACCCAAATAATTTCGCTCGACGTCTCACTCTCCTTCGAACCGACAGTACTAGTTTTTAGAAAAGGTAGTTGTTTTGGTGGTCACACTAATGCCTCACGTTACCAAATTTGCTCTCGACCACGTTCTTCGGCTACCGGGTGGTCCATAGATGACGGTTAACTTAAAGATATGACCATTTTCCATTGGCAAAATTGCACCATTCATGGGATGGACGTACTTGTCAAATCATTTGGCTTATCCTTATTGGATATACGTCGACAAAAATATGTGGATTAATCGACGGTGTATGAGCTCTGTACGGATTTTCTATCGCATCAGTGATCGTTTCGCAACGAGAATGGCCATATTTATATTCGATATAAATATGTCGCGCGGAATTCCTAAATTTACCAAATGGGTCAACACTAATGTTGTGTATCGGGTACAATCATATCGCGATCAATTCGATATTCGATATATCGTTTATCGATCAGTTAGAGGCCTCGATATATCGTACCGGGACCAGCATATTATATCGCGATATATTTGGTTGGAGGTGGGTGTACATACAGATCTTATGCGGTAAACCGTACGAAAATTCTTCGCGCGTCCCCCCACTGAGCGCTTGCCACGGGGGAGGGGGTGGCGTGAGGGGGGCTTTTGTTTTTTTTTTTTTACCTAGCGTTACTTCAATATATCGCGATATCGACCGATATATCGCATATGCATCGAGATATTAAGCTCCTCCATAAATCGATTATCATATCGAATATCGGCAAGGGGCCTTCGATACGTAACACACTCAACACATAAATGACGTGTATATGACTAAGGGTACTTTCACATGTGCTAAAGTTACATTTATTTTCTGTCGTAAAAAACGAGAAAATCCGAAGCTGTACCAAAAAAATGAAATTGACACCGTACAAGTTGTGTTACCTTACAACTTTAAATGTACTGCAATTTGTCGTCTAACGTGAAGCAGTTTGTCGTCTAGCGCATTTCGACCCAATTTCGCGTCCTTCCACCTCATCTTCAAACTTTATATAAAATCACCTCACGAGGTGATTTTAAATAAAGTTCTATGAGGTAAACGAATAGGTAGACGTTGTCGCACGTGCCGGAAGTTTTTAACAAATTTTGAGCGCGGAGTACCAAAAAAAAAACCACCGCAAGTTTCCAGCCTATGCGTGATTTTTTTCCGTGCGCTTTTTTCCGTATAGGGGCTGTGGAGGGGGTTTCGACCAACGGACGCCATTTTGCAAAAGCAAAGTCCGTGAAAGCCACTCTCTCTCTCTCCCTCTCCCACTAACGCGCCTATCTCACAATTGTTGCAATGAAAATAGGCAAAAAAGGTATCAAATGAAAGATCTTTAAAAAATATTTATTTTGGCTCTCTTTTAGCTTGTTTTGGTGGCAAGTAGAGTGAGAACGGAGGAAAAAACAAAATCGGTAAACCATGGCGGAATGTTTTGGAATTTGTGACGTCGACGCAATCATAAGTACACGTGTCGTCAAAATGTCACAAACCCTAAACATCTACAATGTCACAAGTAGCTACACCGCGAATCGTTATTAGTGTAAAAGTTTAAGTAGTGTTGAATAAAATTTACCGTAATTGATACTAATTAAGAATTTGTTTTTTTTTTTAAAAGGTGTATTCTAATTTCGGCAATATGCTAATTTGGGAACAGCAAAAATGGAATATTCGCCGTACGAATATATACATTAATATATGTATCCGTACAAAATATTTGAAATCGTACGTTGTCGTGAAATTTAAATATTCGTACATGTCAGACTAATTTACGTGTCAGAATAATCCGGTTTTTTTAGCGCACGTTGGTATGCGTGCGCGTTTGATTTAATTCATTTTTTGCAAATTTTTGACTTGAAAAGGTACATTTATGTACGGTCTGACATCAACCGTACACCACACTATTTGGATCTTATTGTATTTTCGTTCTTTGCGCTATTTTGTACGGTACCTTAATTAACGTCAAGGAAGAATTAAAATCATGTACCCTATTCGAGGAAAAAAATCAAAATTTTAAGAACCCAAATTAGTGACTTTGACATTAATAACGATTCGCGGTGTAGACGTTTACAACCGTCTCTATTTTGTAAACGTCATCAATTGTCGCGAGTTTTGTATGCGTCTACAATCGTCACAAATTACACCCACGCCTACATCCGTCACAATCTAAAGTTACGATTTCATTTCTTTACATACGAATGCTCTGAAATTTGTACGGAGAATCTTCGCTAAAAAATAAAGTAGCAAGACTAAGTTTCGGTTACATGCGAAAGTACCCTAATCCAGGGTGGCATTCTGTCGTGACGCGATGAGTCAAACGTTAGCCGGCAAATTGTAGCCAGCAACGTTATTTCTGTTTATTTTGGCTTAGCAGTCGGCAAAGTGTGTCCGTAAGCTTGATCAACATACGAAAATCGGTGGGTCGACAGCTATGAAAAGGTGAAAACCTTAAATTTGTTCTAAGCATAGTTCAAAAGTAGGTGAAAGTAGGCCCATACAATATGCCTATTGTATGCAAAACATACAATATGACCTTAAGACCCATATTGTATTCGGACCTATTCGGACCAATTAAAACATTCGGACCAAAAATTGGACCAATTAAAATATTCGGACCAATTTTTTTTATTTACACCGCCAGATTCGGACGATCGGACAGTGGCCGATCAAAGTAGCGATCTAAGAAGATCACATGAAAAGCCGATAACACAACTTACAATAAAGGCGCCGACCAAAGGCCTACCATAAAAACGCCTACTTTTGAACTATGGTTCTAAGCATAGTTGTTCAAATCGCGCGATTTTTTCCTTTTTTCCGATTAAAACGTATAATTCGTGACTTTTGAATAAATCGGAAAAAAACGCAATGTACTTTCTGTCCGGTAAACTGAACGGCTAATTCACGGAAATTGTACGGTATTTTACAATAACTGTACGGTTTTGTATGGTAAATGTACGAAATTTGACGAAAAGATACGTTGCACTTCGTAGTACTTTCTGTCCGGTAAACTGAACATAAATTTTACGGAAATGTACGGAAATGTACCAAAAATGTACGGACTATTACGAAAAGATGCGGAAAATGTACGAAAATGGTACAAACTGCGATATGTGTGAAATTTATTTTTGTTTACATGTACGGAATAGTACGGACGAAAATTCATTAACGATTTTTACGATTTTTTCAAAAGGTTCAATGCGTTTGTTACATATAATTCGTCGCGATTAAATCGTTCGCACTAAACGCCGTGAACAACTATGGTTCTAAGGGAAGAATTTTTTATTGTAAAAAACGCGACGGTATAAGACCATCAAAGTACAGAACATGGTTGCGAGATCAAAGAGCGAAATTTGGTGTTGTTGCAAAAAAAATGATCGAATTTAAGGTGTGTGCACTTTGCAGACACCCCTTGGACGTTTACATCTCTTGTCCTTCTGCTCAAATCACACGTGAGATTTCTACCGTACGATATGTGTACCGTATGAGATATGTACGAGTACTTATATAGTTATATATATGGTACACTAATAATTTCTATACGCTAATAACGATTCAAGGTGTACAGAACATGGTTGCGAGATCAAAGAGCGAAATTTGGTGTTGTCGCAGAAAAAATGATCGAATTTAAGGTGGGTTTGAACTTTGCAGACACCCCTTGGACGTTTACATCTCGTCCTTCTGCTCAAATCACACGTGAGATTTATACCGTACGATATGTGTACCGTACGATATATGTACGAATACTTATATATATGGTACGGCGGAAATAGAAACGAAGTCGAAAACACTGTAGCTCCCGCCGCTTTAAACTGTGAACATTCAAGCTTACAAAGTTTCGTATAAACCATAGTTGTTCAAATCGCACGATTTTTTCCTTTTTTACGATTGAAACGTATAATTCGTGACTTTTGAAAAAATCGTTAAAAAACGTCTACTGTAAACTGAAACTGAAGTATTTACGGAAACATGTAAACAAATTAACTGAAAATTATTTTACGGATATGTACGGAATAAAACGGGATATACGCGTCGTAGTTATTGGTACTTTCTGTTCAGTGAACTGAACAGAAATACCACGGAAGTTGTACGTTTTAGAATCGAAAATGTACGGACATTTTCGAAAAGAGACGTTGAACGTCACCATAATTTCGCGCGTTCAATTTGAAATTTGTACAGGCGTCGTCTTCAATTTTTTTTGAAAGAAGACGCCATGGAACATTGAAAACGAAACCGCGAGGAAGCCGCTTCCCCATATCCTACCCTCCTCCCTCCCAAGCTTTTGACTATCCTCGCCTCCGGACTTCGACAAAAGCAATCATGCCTAGAAATCGAGGAGAGGAGTGGGTAAATGTCATTAGTTCTTGGTCTGTATTTCTTTTTTTGGAGTAATGCGCTGTCTGCGAGATAGAGAAAGAAGGCAGACAGAAGGCGGCCATGTCTGTCTGTCAGATAGGCTCGGACAGACGAAATTTCACAAAATTTTACCTTAGTGAAATTCGAACCTGGGTACGTCACAAGTTCATCGTAACCTAAGGTGGACACATGGACTACCGGTTGGTGAAGAAGCTTCGATATATTTGTACAGGCGTCGTCTTCAATTTTTTTTGAAAGAAGACGCCATGGAACATTGAAAACGAAACCGCGAGGAAGCCGCTTCCCCATATCCTACCCTCCTCCCTCCCAAGCTTTTGACTATCCTCGCCTCCGGACTTCGACAAAAGCAATCATGCCTAGAAATCGAGGAGAGGAGTGGGTAAATGTCATTAGTTCTTGGTCTGTATTTCTTTTTTTGGAGTAATGCGCTGTCTGCGAGATAGAGAAAGAAGGCAGACAGAAGGCGGCCATGTCTGTCTGTCAGATAGGCTCGGACAGACGAAATTTCACAAAATTTTACCTTAGTGAAATTCGAACCTGGGTACGTCACAAGTTCATCGTAACCTAAGGTGGACACATGGACTACCGGTTGGTGAAGAAGCTTCGATATATTTGTACAGGCGTCGTCTTCAATTTTTTTTGAAAGAAGACGCCATGGAACATTGAAAACGAAACCGCGAGGAAGCCGCTTCCCCATATCCTACCCTCCTCCCTCCCAAGCTTTTGACTATCCTCGCCTCCGGACTTCGACAAAAGCAATCATGCCTAGAAATCGAGGAGAGGAGTGGGTAAATGTCATTAGTTCTTGGTCTGTATTTCTTTTTTTGGAGTAATGCGCTGTCTGCGAGATAGAGAAAGAAGGCAGACAGAAGGCGGCCATGTCTGTCTGTCAGATAGGCTCGGACAGACGAAATTTCACAAAATTTTACCTTAGTGAAATTCGAACCTGGGTACGTCACAAGTTCATCGTAACCTAAGGTGGACACATGGACTACCGGTTGGTGAAGAAGCTTCGATATAGGTGATGTGTGTGATAAAAATATAAACGGTTTATTGTTTTACCGCTCATTTAACTGAAAAGACTTGCACACTGCGTTATATGTAATAGTTTTTTGTTTTTTTATGTACGGAATAGTACGGAAGGAAATTCATTAACGATTTTTTACGATTTGATCAAAAGGTTCAATGCGTTTGTTACGTATAATTCGTCGCGTACGGTACGTTCGCACTAATCGCCGTGAACAACTATGGTATAAACCAAGTGTACTGGAAGTCTGGAACAAAATTAGAGTTCGTACTTTACACGCTGCTCGTACGATATGTACGTTTCGAACTTTCGATTGAAACATAATGCATGGCTCATTGATCTATGGTAAAATATTTGGTATGTGACGCATAATACATAATAAAGTGCTGCATGACTCATACAAGATTCATGGCATTTCATTGTGTTTCATGATACCATCGACTGCTCACCTTTCCTTCTTTAGGGTTTACCATGGCAGCTTCTGCGTTGAAGTTTTCATCCGTTCAGGTGAGAGCCCTTCTCATAGTAAAAGAATAATGTGATGCTGGCTCAGTTCTTTATGATTCCTATGTCCGATGAATCTATGTGTATGTTTTTTCTGCTTCAAATTCATAATTATCGTTTTCAGCAAATGTTGAGAGATCATATTGTTTGCATATTATTCATTCCCTTCATATTATTCCCTGGGCATGTTTCCGTCTTAAATAATAAAACTGTGGAAATTCCACGCACTGAAAATTTTACTCCAGGTGGCCATCCTCCTTGATAGGAAGGAAAAGGGAGAGAGTGAAGAGCAGTGGAGAGAGAGGGAGTGCAAGAGATGAAGAGGAAGACAGACTGACAAGAAGAGTGGGAACCTAGGAGAAGAGAGGAGAGGAGAAGAGGAGGAGAGAAGGAGAAGAGGAGAGTGAAAAAAGTGGGAGGTAAAGGAATGAGAGTTCGGGAAATAGTGTGGGGGAGAGGGAGAAAGAGGGAGAGAGCAAGTTAAGACAGGAGGAGAGAAGGATAGGAAATAGGAGGAGGGCAAAAAAAATAAGAGGGAGAGAGGCAAGGAGGTAAAAAAATAGACTCATTCATCTTTGGGAAAAGATTTTAAGAAACACAAAAAAAAAAAAGACCAGCAACAAATAAGAGAACTAAAAGAATAAACAAAACGAACCCAAAAATAAAAAAAAAAGCAAGAGTAATGAAAGAAAAAAAATGGAAAGGAAGGAGGGAAGGAAAAAGGAGACCTCTCCGGAGGCACAAAAGTCAAACCACAAAAGTCAAACCACCAAAGTCAAACACCCAAAAGTCAACCCCCCAAAAGTCAAACCACCCAAAGTCAAACCACCCAAAGACAAACCATCGAAAGTCAAACCTGATAGGCTGTCACGTTGACTGAATCAATGGTCGGTGGCTTTGGACACTTCCCGCCGGTTGACTTCACCCACGTGCGACAAAACTGTTTTTTGTCTTCTAGTTGCAAATCCTGCGCCGCTACTAGCAAACTGACCCAGCATAGAAACAGTACTCCGCTATAAACACCTGCTATTTTGACCTCCATTTTGACTCTCGGGAACTCAAAAACTACGCACTAAAGACAAAAAAAAAGGGGAAAAAGACGAGAAGAAACAAAAGAAGATAACTCAAAAGGAATAATGCACACACGGATTTATTTATAAGAAAAACTTGGAAGAAAAAAATATAACAAAAAAAAAAAATATAACAAAAAAATATAACAAAAAACTATAAGAAAAACATATAAGAAAATGTATGTCAGTTATAAAGCAAAGGTAATGCTGCAGAGATTCACGACATTTGTTTCTTTTTTTAAAAAATATGCACGTTACAGTGCGTCCGTACAGTCGGGTGATTCAGTGAACGTGGCAAGCGGACGCGCTTTTCCTTTCGCATATTCCGCGACAGAAAAGTACATTTTACGCGGATTGGCCTTTCTGCAATCTGTACCGCTACCCGCACGTGTAAGATACAGGATGCTCTTCTTAAGCTACAGGTAACCACATATGTGACGTGACACAATGACGTTGTAACCTGCCGATGAAAGCTGACGGAAGCAACGTGGCAGCCTCCGAAACATTGTAGAACAAGATATCGACAGAAAATATAACAGAGAATTAAGTACCTGAAGTTACTAATAACCAAAGCTACTTTTGTTTGCATGTACACGCTTTTAAAAAAGCGCTCATATCCAATTTTTTTGGTGATAATCTTGACACGTGGACACTCGTAGTGCTAGTTCTCTGTAACCCGCGGCTGGAAATTCAGTGCGACCGTACACTGCCTATAGGTAAGTGGTAAAACTTCGAGCACTAAAAGTTAGGGGCTGGATCGCTTTTGACTTATCTCGAACGGGTCAATAATCTCCATTCTGCCGATTTCCAGCTGTCAAAGGCAGAGAATCGTATCGTGTGGGAATGATGCGTTACTGATGCGAAAACATTTTCTAGGAGAAGGGTGAACTTCCATTAGAGGAAAAGTGGGGTTGTTTACTGGATGCCGTACTATTTCGTACAGACTCGTACCATTCTATTTTTTTTTGTCAGACGAAACATGACGAAACATGTCTACTGGATGGCTTCAATATTATAGGCGTAAGTATCGACCGTTGAATTTTTCACTTTTAAAGATTCGCGAAGCAATCGCGCAAATCGTCCAGTTTGAAGGGACTCTCCTCGGCGAGGAGAGTTTCTTCAGACTGGTCGCGTACCATTGGTACACGTGAAAAGTAAAAAAAAAAATCCACCACGAACAGGCAATGAGAATCGAATACGTCGTACATGCCATGTGTGAGAATCGAATACGTCGTACATGCCATGTGTGAGAATCGAATACGTCGTACATGCCATGTGTCTTCCGCCACGGTGTATGCAGGTCAACCGAAATATCTTCGCACGCTCCTTCTGACCATAGTTCAAAAGTAGGTGAAAGTAGGCCCATACAATATGCCTATTGTATGCAAAACATACAATATGACATTAAGACCCATATTGTATTCAGACCATAGTTGTTCAAATCGCGCGATTTTTTCCTTTTTTCCGATTAAAACGTATAATTCGTGACTTTTGAATAAATCGGAAAAAAACGCAATGTACTTTCTGTCCGGTAAACTGAACGGCTAATTCACGGAAATTGTACGGTATTTTACAATAACTGTACGGTTTTGTATGGTAAATGTACGAAATTTGACGAAAAGATACGTTGCACTTCGTAGTACTTTCTGTCCGGTAAACTGAACATAAATTTTACGGAAATGTACGGAAATGTACCAAAAATGTACGGACTATTACGAAAAGATGCGGAAAATGTACGAAAATGGTACAAACTGCGATATGTGTGAAATTTATTTTTGTTTACATGTACGGAATAGTACGGACGAAAATTCATTAACGATTTTTACGATTTTTTCAAAAGGTTTAATGCGTTTGTTACATATAATTCGTCGCGATTAAATCGTTCGCACTAAACGCCGTGAACAACTATGGTTCTAAGGGAAGAATTTTTTATTGTAAAAAACGCGACGGTATAAGACCATCAAAGTACAGAACATGGTTGCGAGATCAAAGAGCGAAATTTGGTGTTGTTGCAAAAAAAATGATCGAATTTAAGGTGTGTGCACTTTGCAGACACCCCTTGGACGTTTACATCTCTTGTCCTTCTGCTCAAATCACACGTGAGATTTCTACCGTACGATATGTGTACCGTATGAGATATGTACGAGTACTTATATAGTTATATATATGGTACACTAATAATTTCTATACGCTAATAACGATTCAAGGTGTACAGAACATGGTTGCGAGATCAAAGAGCGAAATTTGGTGTTGTCGCAGAAAAAATGATCGAATTTAAGGTGGGTTTGAACTTTGCAGACACCCCTTGGACGTTTACATCTCGTCCTTCTGCTCAAATCACACGTGAGATTTATACCGTACGATATGTGTACCGTACGATATATGTACGAATACTTATATATATGGTACGGCGGAAATAGAAACGAAGTCGAAAACACTGTAGCTCCCGCCGCTTTAAACTGTGAACATTCAAGCTTACAAAGTTTCGTATAAACCAAGTGTACTGGAAGTCTGGAACAAAATTAGAGTTCGTACTTTACACGCTGCTCGTACGATATGTACGTTTCGAACTTTCGATTGAAACATAATGCATGGCTCATTGATATATGGTAGAATATTTGGTATGTGACGCATAATACATGATAAAGTGCTGCATGACTCATACAAGATTCATGGCATTTCATTGTGTTTCATGATACCATCGACTGCTCACCTTTCCTTCTTTAGGGTTTCCCATGGCAGCTTCTGCGTTGAAGTTTTCATCCGTTCAGGTGAGAGCCCTTCTCATAGTAAAAGAATAATGTGATGCTGGCTCAGTTCTTTATGATTCCTATGTCCGATGAATCTATGTGTATGTTTTTTCTGCTTCAAATTCATAATTATCGTTTTCAGCAAATGTTGAGAGATCATATTGTTTGCGTATTAGTCATTCCCTTCATATTATTCCCTGGGCATGTTTCCGTCTTAAATAATCAAACTGTGGAAATTCCACGTACTGAAAATTTTACTCCAGGTGGCCATCCTCCTTATATGCACTTCAGCAGCTGATGACGTCAGATTTTCATGAGCTCCCTGGCTGCTGATGACGTCAGGCCTTATGTCCTTTCTAGCTGCTGGTGACGTCAGGTAGTCCCCACAGCATCACCAACCGGAGACATAGTCGTGGGAGAATGGGATCATACACGTCAGCAATATGCTGCAGGATCTGCAAGTGGCCACGTGGAAGTCTGGGAAGCATCAGAGCAAGGCTCCGTAGCCTGGACCCTCAGTAGCGAGTGGCAGGTATGCAATTATTCCGTTTAAAACAAAACAAAAAGAAAAGTCAATGACAATCCATTAGTGGTGTAATGAAATTAAAGGCAACATCCAATATTCTTTAAATACTTGATGAATATATATAAGAGGTGGACAGTATGTGGCAGGTGTGCAATTGTTCCGTTTGCATCACGATTCATCTGTATAAATCAGTAATCTGTATCAGTTTATAGTTCAGTTATTAGATTAAAAATCTGTATAAATTAGCTGTGTAGGTAAGCTATATAGTTCAGTCATATAATTCAGTTATATGATTCAATTAGATAACTCGGTTATAATATTCCTGCTAACAGAAACCAGGCTATTGTTAGTGAGCTGTATAGGATGGATGCAAAACGGGTATTTTTTCCAAACACCCGGTGATAAAGTGAAAGCATAAGGTGGTCGGAGGTGATGAGAAGGATGGACATGAGTTTTAAATAGAGTTTAATCTTCAGACTGTTTCTAATTTCTTTCAAATATCGTAAAACTGAATCTTTCTTCGCCGCTGGCTGATCTTGCCAGCATGTTTTCTCCATGCACCATAATAATGAAGACCAGGAATTTTCTGGCGTTTTATTACTTTGATTTATAGAGAAGCAGTGTGTGCAACCATTATTATAATTCATAATTTAGGCATGGAACTTCAACTGCGGCTGCAAATTTGCTGTATTTTGTACAGCAGTTATTGACATGAAAGTGAAATCTGTGGGGTTTTGAACAGGCAGATAACGATGCAATCCATGCGTTTTGTTGGACTCCACTACAATTTGGGCGTAAACTGGCTGTATGTTCTGTTGCAAATGGAGTATCTCTTTGGGCTAAACCTATTCCAGGTAACTAAAAGGATTGACAGATGTGATGGGGCACTTCTCTGTACCGGTGACTGTTTTACAGGATTTACTTTATTCAACTCTTGGCATTTCTTGTGTACAACTCTGTTGTATTTCAGTCAAATTGACAAGTTTATCATAGATTGTACTCTATTGAATGATCTGGCTTTTCTTGTATAATTCATAGCGGAAGCAGTGTTGTCTTTCTGTTGTTTGTCGATCAAATTTATGAGCTGTATCTCTTGTGAATCTACATAACCGTCTTTTCTATTTTTTCCTAAAGAAATGGGAGTAACCCTGATTTTTTTGTGTGCATAATTCCGAGGCATTGTGAAACTATTAATCAATTTTTTTCGTTACTACCTCATTTCTTCTGAAGCTTTGTACATATAAACACTTAAGCCGTAATGGATGTGAATCAATTTTTATGTGGATGTCATAGTAAATTTCGTACCATAATTATCTTAGTAACGTCAACGTCACATAAACATCACATTAGGTAACACTAACATCATAGTAGCAATACTAACATTATAGAAATGATAACATCGTGGAAAATTTCACATCTTTGATCATCAACATCATGCAAACATTATGATATTTGAAATCCTTAACCCCATAAATTAATATAATTATCGCCATGAACATTGTAGAAACATTAATGAAAATCTGTTGAAATCAGTTCCAGGGGTCTCACAAAATAGTGGAGCTTCAACTCCATGGGAACTTTGTGCTCGTTTACCAAAAAGGGCAAGTCCAACTCTAGCCATGTCCATGGGACCCAGTCCAGCCGGGAGATTGTTGTTGGTAAGTAAATCATTAAATTATTGACACCATGTAAAGCTATGCACTTTACCTCTAGTATTTTAGACAATACCCCGACCTTTTGTTTTGCAAAGTTTTTTGGTGTAGATGAGGAATCGGGACAAGAGAAGTACAATTTTTTTTTGGCTGTTCAGAGGAAACATCGCTATGCCATTCACCTCATTGCTGTGATTTTGTTGCAAAACTTACCAACCCACCATTTCATGTAGGATATTGTAAGATGAGGTACAGTCGATGTCAAGTCACTTTGTGTGCTAAACAATTTTTTCTTCTTGTTTGCATCCCAAGAACTCTTTGAGGACATCAGTCAAAAAGACTGCGGTTGAGTCAAAATTTGGGTTACTAGGTTTGGGTGGAGACCACATGCTTTAGTCTCCGTAACTAGATTTTGTAAATGTTTTCCCGTTCTTTGGTTTTCTTATTTGGTTTTCTTATTTGTTTGTCATACTTTTATTCAGGTGACTGCTAGTGCCGATGGGTGGCTGAGAGTCTTTGAGGAAAACAACATTTTGAAACTCACGGAATGGCAGTTGCAGGTAAGAACAATATTTTAACATGTTTCTCAGCTATATTTTAGGGTTTTAGGGTTTTATTTTAGTATAAATTAGTTTTTTATTACGATTTCAGTATTGCTTTGCATATTCAGATGTTAATTGTAAAACTTGAAACCTACACAAATTTCCGTTTGATAAATTTGTGTAGGTTTATCACAAACCTACACAAATGATTGTACACAATGTGCATAAACCTGCACAGTCAGTTGTGCTTTGTTAGACATAATTTCCTGAGTTTGTCCAGAAACCATGAAGTCTTTTCAGTCCCCAGACTATCTATGGTGGACAGTACAACTGTTCATGGCTATTCTATCAGAGCAATTGTGTGTACTTAAGAAAGGATGTAAAATCTGTGGACAAAGATGAACTCGTTTTGCTAGTTTTTTTGTGTTGAAACCGTTATTAGCATCTTCTTTCCTGTTTTAAGGATTTTCATAACTCTTAAATGTCACTCTCCAGTAGTTCTCAAGAAGCCTACTATGCACCAGTCTCCGTCTATTGAAAATGTATCTTATACCCGAAATTCTCTAGTAACGTTAAAAAGGTAGCTTGAGGAGCTTGGATACCCTGAGCTTCTCTGAAAACCATAAAAAAGTAGCTTTAGGAGCTTGCAGATACCTGAACCTTCTCTAAAAACACTAAAACAAGCTGAATTTCCTATGGGCAAGCTTGTTTTCTGCAGGTCGTTCAAGCGATTCCTTCATATTCGGTTGTCATATCTATATGTGCTTGCAGACAGAATTTCCTTTTATTTCAGCGAAAGTGGGAGGAAATCGATATTTTTGCAACCGAATTTCCCTGAGTTGGAGCCCATTACCTGGTGAAGGTCAAGCTCCTCTCTTTCTTTTGGGATCTCAAGGAAATTATCCTGGAAGCAATACAGCACAGGTATATGCAGTTTTTTGTCAGGTTTTTCTGTTTTAGTTATCATTTTTTCTCTCGGGTATTTCTACGGTTTTGTCTAGATTTTCTACAGTTTGAAATGCTAAGATCCCATTTTTTTCCGCCAAAATCTGTCAATTTTTTCTTAGTATTTCTTTGTTTTCCTCTTGTCAAATCATCGCACAGGAGCGAAATCTTGGCAAAAACTTGAATCCTTTGTTTTTTTTTTTGTTTTTTTTGTTGGTATACTAAACCTTCCCGATATGTTTTTCAGGTTTTTCAACAGAGTGAGGTTTTCAATAAGTGGAAAAAAATAGCTTCTCTTTCGAAACCCGACGAGGCTGATCCAGCTGCATATGATGTCTCTTGGGCACCAAACTTGGGCAGGTAAAAAAAAAAGGAACAAAAAACAAAAAGGCGTCGTTACACATTTTTTTTACAATTTTTTTAAGCGTACTTGTAGTTTCTTTTTATATTTCTTAGTGTTTTTGGAATGGTTGGAATTGTGATCTTTTGGCTTTGGTTGTTTTCAAGAGCTCACTTTGATGTGGCTTTTGTGTATATAAATTTATGCACGTATATATATATTAAATGTTGAATGTTAAATCGTCAACCTCCTAGTCCTTTTTGATATTGCCCCAAGCAAGCCATAACCACCCCATTTTGATTGAGTAAAACATTATTTTGAATGTTTGATGATATGTGGATATATATATATATATATATATATATATATTTTTTTTTTTCGAATCTTCTTCTCCTCCTCGCAGGCCAGATGACTTTCTTGCCGTTGCGGTCGACCAAAGTTTGCATATTTGGAGATTGAATTTTGAAAACCTTGGGGTGGAGAGAGAGGCAACTTTGAACCACGGTTCCAAGGTGCAAAAAATGCAATTCCTGCTTTTCTATGTTTTATTCTCTTAGAGGATTTTCTTCTTTCTTACTTTCCTATTTCCTTACTGTCCTTTTTTTCTACTTTGCTACTTTCTTTCCCTTTTTTAATTTTTCCTACTTTCTATTTCTTTTCTTTCCTTTCCCTCCTACTTTCTATTTCTTCTTTAGAGGGAAGAGGGAGGGAATAGAGGGAATCTATGTGGTAAATGTCATTGTAATTCTGAAGCAATATATGTTTTTTTTTTCTTTTTTTCTTTTAATTGTCGCAAATGATGGGAGACATGATTAGGATGCAGAAAAATGAAGTCATTACCACTTTGTTTTTTGCTTTTCGCCTGTTTTTTACTTTCATGTTTTTATTATTAATGAGAGAAGCCTTAAAAGTGTTGGCATTTTGACGGTTTTGATTTTGCAGATACTACAAGTAGTGTGGGATTTGGGAGGTTTGCAAGTTGCTTCGGTTGGAGAGGATAGAATTGTGAAACTTTGGCGAAATAATCTCAACGGGAAATGGGAGGAGAAAGCGAGGGTGGACGGTACCATGACAAATAAATAAAGAAACAACTTTTAAAACATGAAAACAACAGCATGAAAATAAAAACATGGAAACTACTAAAGCATGAAAACTATATCATGAAAACCAAAACATGAAAACAAAAACATGATAAACAAAAACGTGAAAACTATAGCATGATAATCGAAAGCTTTGGCGAGTTTTTTGGGAGATAAAAAGTAAGGAACGGCAGTAGTCTTGAAAAAGAAAGATGTTGAAAAATAAGAATTAAGCAATTTTGAGGATGTCCTTATGTTAGGGATTATTTTTTGGGTTCATTTTGTTGTTTGCGGTACGAAGAGTGATTGGTCGAGTCCTCAGAAAGAATAATAAAATTTAGGAGTGGATTAAAGCCTGTTTTTTTTTTTAAACGTATGGTTTTAGTGTATCATGTGACAAGGACCAACTTTTGGTTCATTTTTGGCACTTTTCGAAGTGAATATAACAAAGGAAACAATTTTTTTATCCAGAATTTTGTCACCCTTTTCGTTTTTTTTTTTTTTTCTATTTTTTGGGATGTTGTGTGTATATGCCCTTTCTCCTTCCTTTTCTCCCTTCCCTTCTCCCTCCCTCCCTGGATTATTTCTTCATAGGAAGTTATGAAACATTGGCATTTAAATATTCTTTTTGACTTTCATACTGTTAAAAATTTGCTTCAGGTTCATCGAATAGTTCGTATTTTTTTATGAATAGTTGGAAAAGAAATTGTAAACATTTACAACAATACATCTGCGAATAATTTCGATGATGGTCTTATGAAAAAGTCAGAAAACCTTATTTTGGTCAACGATTTAGATCCTCCGCAAAATTGTACCATTGTCAAGTTTTGGTTGAAATTGTTGAAAAATCTTCAAATATCCTGAGGAAATGTTGAGGAAATCTTGAGGGAATCTTGAGGGAATTTTGAGGAATTTTTGAGGAAATCTGGAAAAAATCTGGAGGAAATCTTGAGGAAATCTTGAGGGAATCCACCCTTTTCCTTCATAAATTTTATTTTGTAATGCACAATATATAGTATCTTATTAAAACATGTAAAATAGGTAAAGCTGGAGAAACTACTATTTACAGTATTGGATCTCAATGGAACTCAGAACTGCGATCGTTTGGGCCTTTAACTACTAATTAAAAAAAAAAAATGTGAAAATAAATTCTGTACGGTGCTATACTGATGCATTTTATTTTCTCCTTTTTGGAAGTTTACCCTCCTCCACACGCTTTGTAAAATCTTCTCTGTCTAGTCGTTTTTTTCCCGAAAAACAAACCTTTCTTTTGCTAAAGATGTCTGTGTAAACTATATACAGATTCCAAAATTCTGAGTTCCATCCTGAATTGTGCGTTAAGAATTATTAAATTGTTCAAAAATATTATGTTTTCACAAGCCCAGAATTGCATTTTAAAGTACTACTAGTTTTGTACCTTCTATTTAATATAAACATGTAGTGGACTGTTTAAACACGGTTTCACCGTTTGAGCGTTTCTATTACTTAACCAGGAGATGATAACGATGCTATTTGTGTGCGAAATAAGCATAGATTAACTTCATTTGTTTATATATGTGACATGACGTACACATTCGCGAAAATAATATCAGGATTATTACAGTAAATTGCTGTTAGTGTTAAGGAATAATTAGTATAAGAAAAAAAGTTATTACGAAAGCACGATGGTAAACCATCTCGAGAACCAAAAAATATAATGATAATAATTAGTGTAAATGAGGACTGTTTTTAGCGTTAATGACTCTAATTTTTAATTAATTTAATAATTTTCCGATTCGAATGACATTGATATTTGTGAAGCACGTATTAGTTTTAAGACAAAAAAAAAAGTAGCAGTAATCACTCTATTCTGTGTTCAAAAGGGAAAAAAGTATTGTGATGGAATTACTGCTATTAACACAAATAATGATTCTATTTCGAAAAATATTGATTTTTTGAAATATTGATTTTATTTTGAATAGAAAAAACTTCATTGCAATCCAAATTTTGTGGCGCTGATATTTGACTCTTACCTGTTAAGACAAAAAATATCTTCATACTATCTATTCCTTAGTATACTACGAAGTAGAATACTATTTTTTAGTATATTACTATTTCAATTCTGCTTTACCTCTCGTTCTGTTCTTTTTTTTTTTAACTTTTCTCGGGAGCAAAACAACTCCACTAGTAATATCGTTATTAGAGTTAATAACACTAATTCGGTCTCGAATTTTTTTGGCCAAAAATCAAAAAATAAAGAAATTATCCACACTATTTAAAGAAATGCAGTACAACCTATCACTTTTCCTTAAATATAATAAATTAGCATTATATATTCTAATTTCGCATTAACACTAATAAAAATCCTAAACACTAACAAAAAAATTAACACTAATAAATCCTCAACACTAATTACGGGAGAGAAGGAAGGGCTTTACACAACTGATTTCAACTAAAAAACAAACAAAAAAAGTTTCACGAATTTTGAATTGAATTACAAAAAAAGAAAAAAAAAAAAAAAAAAAAAAAAAAAAAAGAGAAAAAAAAAAAAAAAAAAAAAAAAAAAAAAAAAAAAAAAATTAAAAAAAAAAAAAAAAAAAAAAAAAATAAAAAAAAAAAAAAAAAGTTTTACCAATTTTGATTTGAATTACAAAAAAAAAAAAAAAAAATGCCGAGAAAAATGACGCAGAAAACTGTACTACTGCCATATGAAAAAAATGCGATGTTTTGACAAAAAAAGAGAAGAAAAAGGAAGGAAAAAAAGAAAAAAAATGAATTAAATTGAAAAAATGAAATGAAAAAAATATACTTTTTCATGTTAAAAATCATGACACCAAATTTTTTCGGTCTAATACTAAAAATCAAAACCATTTCGGAAACCTAAATTTATTTATTTGTCGGTTTTCATTTGGAGGCATTTAAAAAAAAGGCAAAAAATAAGACAAAATAAGACAAAAGACAAAAAGAAAAGAAAAAGAACCAAAGAAAGGAAATTAAGTACTAAAAAAAAGAAAAAAAAAGAAAAAAAAACAAACAAACGAAAATAAAAAAGGGAAACACCTATGCATTTCAAAAAATCGATCAATAACCCGTCCCTCTCCTCCCCCTTCCCCTTGCTCCTCCTCTCCTTCCACCCCCTCTCCTTCCTCTCCCTCTACCCCCTCCACCATAAGCCTCTTCCTCTCCTATCCCTCCATTCGAAAAAGAAAACATAGATTGTCTCAAATCCTCTCCGGGATTTCCTCCGATTCGTCGAACCTAACAAAAATTGTAAAAAAAAAGGAATTTATAAATAGAATTATTAAATAGTATTTTTTTTTTAGTATTTTTAATGATGTTTATTAGTGTTGGGTATCGGGGACCATTTGCCGATATTCGATATGTATCGAATTTCAGGTACCCAATAATCGATATATCGAAAAGGTAAATATCGCGATATATCGCATTGCCGATATATCGAGGCTTTTAAAAAAAAAAAAATCACAGGTCTTCAAAGTCACGTGCCTTCGGACAAGGTGACCGTAAAATCTTTGCCGAAAAGAAATACGGTTTTTTCCTGAAAGTCAGCAGAGTGAAAGAGATCGCTGAGGTACAATGACGCGGCACACTTGTGAAGTACACGTACGTAATATGCAAGTACGGATTTCTATACGAAAATGGTCGGTTTCTAAATCTTTGACGATTTTAGAGATTTGATCGTCAACTTACGTGTAACTACTCAAATCAGAACACGTATGTAAAAACTTATTTACAGACGATACGCGATGTAACCGAGGCCTCTGTAATACAGAAATTTTGCTGTCCATACTATTACAGAGACCTCCTGATGTAACCATACCCTAAATAAGTAATTATATGAATTACAGAATTAGTACTTTTTTGTCGGTTATATTTTGCGGCGTCTACCTTTAAGACATGGATCGAAAATCACGTCTGTGGCGTATCAGACAATTTGTCTTTTTCGCTAAAATAACAAAAATATAAAATATAAAATTTAAAAAAATACTACATATCGCGATATATATCGCGATGGCTTATGTTGGTGCCGGTACGATATATCGCAGATTCTGCTCGATCGATATTCAATATATCGAATATCGAATTTATCGCGATATTAATTTACCCGATACCCAACACTACCAATGTGAAACAACGAAATTGTTAATTAAAGGTGTGACGATTGTATACGTCGACGATGCCCGTGATGGCTGTCAACGTGTACGATCTGTCTTGACGGTCCGTACAGTAGTTTTTGAAACGTTTTGGAACCTTATGCCGTTCTTCCATCAGGAGCTGGCAAAATCTGTACGGATACTGTACTAGCATCGATTACAGGCCAATATGCACAATACCATGCCAGTACGCTCCTGTACTTATATGACACGTGTCATATTATAGTGAGTATGGTGTGCTTTTTTGTTCGATGGCTGACGACTGTCAGAATAATATCAAAGGCCACAATCTATATGTAAGATCTGTCTGAGCGCTCGTCAAAGATTTTCAAGCGTACGACATGAATGTCATACTTGTACGGACGTACTGCCTCATAAAATGTCAAACAACCTACAAACAAGAAAGAGAAACCGACAAACTACAAAGGATAAAAGGAATGGAAATGGATCGTGACAGACTGACAGGATAGCTTCAATAAAATATTATATGGTGGCCACCCTGTCACCGCCACATGGCATTTATCCAGGAGGATCTTTCTGCCGTCCAGCATGGCACTTATCTTAGTTGTCCGGCTGTCACGAATGTACGAAAGTGAAGCTGGCTACAATACAGTACGGTACTGTACTGTACTGCCTGACGCGGATGCGGACGCCGATATCCTTTTTTTTCGGTTATCAAATAATAATAACAAAATGGAACAAAAACTTACGTGTCCTTTGGAGAATCTTGAAAGGCTACGTTGGCATATAGATTTGTCGTTTGTGTGTTGTCTTCTATCACTTACATTTCGTCTTTTTCTATTCAATATGCTCTGTTGTACGAAAGCGAAAGTATTTCAGTAAACACCCCGATGCTGCCTGCTGATCATAGAGGTACCAAACGTTTTTAAACGCACGCATGAAACGTCAAAAAAAATAAAGAAGTATGCGCACGGAACAAAATTCAAAAAATTTAAATGGCGTTGACCGACTTTGACTTCAGTATAAATTAAAAATACTAAAAAATCAAAAACATTTAATCAAAAATTGAAAAATAATACAACGACACACAACTTAGGGTGCGTCTCTGTGTGACAGTAAGGGTTTTTTTCTGTCGTTTTCCTGTAAAACTTAAAGCCGTACCGCGTAAGTTTCAACCGTACAAAAAAATAGAAAAAAAAAGAAGTACATTTTGCGTCATCATCGAATTTAAGATGTACTACATGTTGGCGTTTTGTGTTCTTCGACCCCCGGCCACGCCAAAAAAAGTCATCTTCAAACTTTTCTTTAAAATACAGAGCTGATGTGTTTTAAAACAAAGTATTTTTCAGAAGCAAATAGGAACACGTATTCGCACGTGTAAATTATTTTCCAAAAATTTCTAAAGAATTCAAGCGACGGCGAAAGGTACACTATTCGTTTATATTTTGTCCGTTTGCGTCCATCAAAGTACACAATTTGTTGTGTTTTGTCGCGTTTCGTTTGATACGGACTTTTCCATTCCAGGGGTCTAAAAACTCCGATGCCATTTGACAAAATCGTGAGAAATCTTTGAGGGCGCCTCAGCAAGTCGCACACGGCGCCTCTCTCACGCAACCTCGCATTCTCGCGAAGTCCAAGGCATTTTTTTACAATTTGGTGCGTCATCACAGACTGTACACTGTCGACAGCCGTCACGGGCATTGTCCATGTATACAATCGTCACGCCCTTAAGTGACAACTTCGTTCGGTACACATAGGGATACCCGAAATCTGGGACCGCCAGATCTTCGCTAAAAAACCCTAAAATAAAAAATCTTTAAGATTGAAGTACATAGAGACGCCCGTCTCTATGTACTTCAAACTTAGAGATTTTTTTTTTGTTTTTTAGCGAAAATCTGGCGGTCCCAAATTTTGGGTATCCCTATGTGTACCGAACGAAGTTGTCACTTAAGGGCGTGACGATTGTATACATCGACAATGCCCGTGATGGCTGTCGACAGTATACAATCTATGATGACGCACGTTATTTTTTGTAACTGCTTGTGACGTCGCATGACTTTTCGTGACATTGTAGACCTACCACCATCCAGCCTGTGCCGTTTCACAAATGAAGAAGATGCGCTTTGCCTTTGCGTCGTCTGTCCGCTCGACGTGAAATGGCATCGGAATCTTAAGACCCCTGGCGAAATGTAGTCCGTACCAGGCGCAAACGGAAAAAAACAAACAAATTGTGTACTTTACCTCGTCGTACCTGAACGCAAAGTCGCAAATGGACAAAACAAAGCGGATCGTACACTTTTCGTCGTCGCTTGAATTCTTTTGAAATTTTTTGAATACTTTTTACAAGTGCGAATACGTTTTCCTATTTGTTTTTCGAAAATACTTTATTTTAAAACACATCGGCCCTGTGTTTTAAAAAATAGTTTGAAGATGGCGTTTTTTGGCTTGGCCGTGGGTCGAAGAACACAAAACGACAACATGTAGTACATCTTAAATTCGATGATGACGCAAAATGTACTTTTCATTTTTTCTATTTTTTTGTACGGTTGAATCTTAAGCGGTGCGGCTCTAAGTTTTACAAGAAAATGACAAAGAAAAACGCTTACTTTGGCACATATAGACGCACCCTTAATCAAAACGAAATCAACGACGTCGACAACCATCAATGGCTCGTCGCTATAAAGGTGATCCAGCGACCAGCGACGAAGCTACCTCGTCCGCCAGCGACGAGGCAACGCCGGGCGCTTGGCCATATTACAACATGCCAACAAATAATAATAGCAAATTGAAAATTAAAGCATAAAATGACCCATTTTACAAAACATTGAATAATGGCAAATTGATAATTGAAGCAAAAATGGACTCGTCACAACATAACAACATTGAATAATGAAAATGCACAAAAGCCATTTTCATATTCATCTAAAGGAGATGGCTAAGTTTACACGCAAATAGAGGCTAAACTCATTAACGGTCGTGAATAAGGTTATCTCCTCTATCTCTCTACTCCAAATCTAGGTCATCCATGTCTTTGTCAAAATCCTCTTCCACTACCTCCCCTTCCACTTCTTCCCATGATATCATAGCCTCCTCATGGCTGACATCTTTGGTTTTGCGTGTTAATCTAAGATTGCTAAAGACCCACACCAAGTCATTGGCCTTGTTAGCCGTCAACCTATTCCGTTTTTTAGAGTGAATATGGTCATAGGTTGACCAATTCCTCTCACATGAGCTAGCAACTGAGCATTGGGCAAGGATCCTAATTGCCACCTTCTTCAAGGATCATAATTGCTACCTTGTGCAAGATAGGGGTGACAACCCCAAAATGCTGCCACCATTTCCACCCTGGCAACTTCTTAGCACAAACTTTTGTTACCTCCCTCCCAAAAACACCCTCAAAACCACTATACTTAGTCAGCTTATAGTAGGCTTCGGCTTGGTCATCCACATTCATTAACATCCTATCAAGCATAGTTTGTACGCCTTTTATGACTTTCACAATTGAATGTTGCCTATATGTAGCACGTTGGTACTCAATATCTAGTACAAAGCCGACTACATACATAGGGTTGTGTGCAATCTCCCATCTGGCCAACCAAGATGTCTTTGGCTTCTCCAAAATGTGCACTCCTTCCTAATTTCTAACTCCTCGATTGTTGGATATATTATGTAAATATTGGCCAATCATGTAAAAACCATAATAAACTTTCCCCACATTTGGGGACCTTTTATAACACTCACTCATTAGTCGCACCACACGCTTTAAAATTGCCACAGCTTCGCTCACTCTCATCCAAAAATCTGAGCTCAGAATGTGGCCGTTAATCTTGGCCATATTCGATTTGCAAGCAACTTGTTGAAATAAGTAGTTTTAGGTATTTTCTAGGTCTAAAATAATTAGCGGAAACAGATAAAGAAAATGTCGGCATCCTGCCTCTATCTCTACTCTCTTGCCCCCGTACTTGTTGTAGTCACTGAAGGAGAGAGAGAGAGAGCGATAGAGCCATGGCTGCCTCAGCTCCATAGGAAGTACTAATGAGTGACTAAAGTCACTCTCAACAAAAGGTTGAGTCCGACATGACTCTTACCCCCGACCGGCAGAGCGCGGCGTTGCCGTTAGCTCTAACCAGTCTGTCGTAGAAGTCCGTTAAAAGATATAGGGTTTGATAAGTATTAAAACTAATGTATAATACTGAAATCATTTAACTTAAATACGGACGAATGAACATAGAACTTGTTAAGGTTTAGTGCGAACGTCATTTCGCACAAAACAAATGAATCGGACATTTGTTTCAACGATCAACATTTAATGTCGCATTTAATGCGACGGCGCACGTGATCGCCGAGATCGCGGAATGGTCACTTTGGCTTTTATGGACGTGGCATGACCTGTCACCGCGTGGAAGGATGACATTTGGTCACGGGAATTCCAGAGAATATACGAACGAGTGGAAAAGTGACACGCGTCCACTTAGTAGCCTTGTCGTACACCGACCGTACAGAAAGTACATCGACCGTAGTACCTTTTTTGTACTTTACAATTATTTGATTGGTTCGTACTTCAGTAGATAGGGGTTGTGAGAGAGGTTTGGGACTTAGGAAATTTTTGGTAGATAGTCTCCTCTCTCTCTAAGAGAGCTTTATATAAAGTGGCATTTTTTGCCGGCTCATAACTTATCGGCTAGTTGGCCGTTTCAGTGATTCTTTTTGCTACGGACTCAAGGGAGTCGAGGCTGCACAGAGGTGCAATCAAAATTTTCATTTTGCCTTCTTAGAAAGCAGTGGGTTTGGCTTAAAGTGGGTTAGTTAAATACTATTTAGAGGCTTCTGTATTCTGTGGTCCAATGGAGGACACATAATTACAGGTTATGGGGCCACCCTCTAGGGTGCCCACATTCAATGGATATGGGTTTATATATTGGGAAGCTATGATGATGGGAGCTTTGTGCGAAAAACGATACAGGGGTATCGTCAATGGACAAGTGCAACGTCCACCTTCGGGAACTCCACCAGGCTTTGGAGGAGTAAGGTTTCCTGCAGCAATGGCTGCCTCAGCGGAGGAGGCAGATGATGGGGACAGGAGTGTGTCCGAAAAAGGGAAAGGGAAGGAGACACCCTTTACTCCTGTTGCCACAGTACCGGGATGGGCGACCGTGAAGACCGCGGAGAACGATACTCAAATGTGGGAGGATGTAAACATGGCTGCCAAGAACTTCATTCTCAGGCACCTCACTCAAGCTTTGGCCACCCCCCATCTTCACATTTACAAGGCTGAGGAGTTCTGGGTGAGTTGGGTGAGTTTGGTGGAGATTAAAGAGCTGGAACTATTCAAGAGCTCCAGTTGGCTGAGTAAAAGCTAGTGAGTTACACTTACAAAGGAGGAAAGATGTTAGATAATTATTGTGATCTTTCTTGTTTGTATATGGAGATGGAAAGGTCCGGGTGGATAGGTACAATGATAATGAAAGTTAACACCCTTATCATGAAATTACCTGATGAGTTTGAGAACATAGTGTACCGAGTACAAGAAATGCCTGATAGTTCATGGAAATGTAACACACTGGTCAGGATGATACTTGTGCAGGAAAACACAATGGAGATTAGGACAGGAGGAAAGAGCATTCAAGCTCTAGCAGCTAGAGGTGACTGATGGGGGAAGGATCTGAAGAAACCATACAAAGGGGAAAGAGATCATTCTGGAGGACCAAGGCCCCTAAAAGGCCTTTGTAATTTTTGCAAAAAGCCGGGACACTTTATCACAGATTGTGTCAAGCAGTCGGAGTTGAGGCTCCAAGATAACCGTGGAGAGGGTTCTTCCGGAGGGAAGAAAAAGGCACTTGTGGTTATAAAAGTGACAAGAGAAACCGAGGATGAGTCTTTTGACGAGGATGGGGAGCTGGTGGAGAAAGAGATCCCTCGGAGACAGAAGTGTGCCCTTGGAGCATTTCGGGCAGCTCCACAGGAAAGATGGATCATCGACTTAGGTGCATCCATGCATATGTGTCGTGATAAGAAACTCTTCACTAAGCTAAGAAAGATCCCTACTGTAGAGATAGAGTATGGGGATGGAAGAGTGGTTACACAAATCTAGTGGGCTCAGTTGATCTCAAAGTCTTAGTGGAAAATATGACTTCTATACTTACATTTTCAGATGTACTCTACATTCCTCAGATGAGTAAAAATCTTGTATCTACGTCTGTGTAAGATGACAAAGAGTTTGATACCTTCACTAAAAAGGGAGTCTTTACAGCTAGGTATGGGGATGAAGTTTACTTCATGGCAAATAAGGGTAGCCAAGGAATGTTTAGGCTTAACCTGAGTAATGAAAAGAAGAATGCTTACTATGTTGGTGCTCCTAAGGTGATGATTTGGCTTAAACGGTTGGGGCATGTGCATTTTGATAGATTGAGGGAAATGAAAAAGCTTGGGGTAGTTGAAGGCATCCAGTTCGGGGATAATGAAATGATGGATGATTCTAGTGGCTGTGCTCAAGGTAAGACTCACAGACTTCCTTTTCCCAAAGCCTCCACATATAGAGGTGAGAAAGTATTAGACTTAGTCCACACAGATATTTTGGGGCCTGCAAAAGTACCTTCGGTTGGGGGAAAGAGGTTTATGATGATAATAACCGATGACTCGTCTAAATGCTCTAGAGTCTACTTTCTAAAAACAAAGTCTGAAGCATCAACTTACTTCAAAATATATAAAGCTTGGAGTGAGAAGTTGCATGAAACCCCCATTAAGAGGATAATGAGTGATAATGGGGGGGGGAATATACCTTTAACCAGTTTGAGAAATATCTAAGAGATGAGGGAGTGCAGCACCAAAAAACTGTACCATATAACTCGGAACAAAATGGGGTAGCTGAGAGGATGAATCGAACACTAGGAGATAGTGCATGGAGTATGTTGGCCGACAAGAAAATAGGAAAAAGATTTTGGGCAGATGCAATGAACTGTGCTAATTACATTAAAAATTGAGTCCTTACCTCAACTGTAATGGGAGTGACACCTTATGAGAGATGGGTTGGAAGGAAACCAGATTTCTCACACCTTAAAGTATTCGGTAGCCAAGTTTACAGTCTTGACACGGATAGGAAAAACTGGAAACTACATGCTAAGGGAGAACCTGCATACTTTGTGGGATATGATGAGGATGTTAAGGGATATAGAGTCTATGACTTAGCAAAGAAAGATATCATTTTGGTCAAACACCTAGTTATCATGGATGTAGGGAAATCATTTGACCCTTTCAAATATATAAAGAAGATAAGAATCAGATTTGAGTGTGAGAGTGAGGAGAACTCGGTCGTTCCCGAAAACAACATGAATGAAACCGTGATTGCAGATTCAGGGGAGATCCGAGAAACAACAAACTTACTGGAAATCTCACATACTCCTATGGACTTCGAGGAGATAGAAGAAGTGGGACCAAAATCGGCTCCCATGGACATGGGAGCCAATGAGACAGTAGGGAGAAATCCAAGACTTCCATCCATTCCAACTTTGAAGTTTGAGGGAGGAAGAAGGAGCAGCAAAAGGATACAAGAAAAACATGCCGCTCATAAGGTAACTAAGCCATCTCACCCGGATGAGCCTCAGTCTTACTCGAGGCAGTAAATAGTCTTGAGAAAGAAAGGTGGATTTGAGCCATTAATGATGAGATGGCTTCGATCATGGAAGAAAATACTTAGGAGCTAACGGATTGTCCTCCAGATAGAAAAAAAACCCGTTGGGTTTGTAAATGGGTATTTAAACTAAAACTGAACCCAGATTATTCCATTGAGAGATATAAGGCTCGATTGGTAGCGAAAGGATTTACCCAAAAAGAGGGGATTGACTATGAGGAGACCTTTAATCTTGTTGTTCGGTTCCCATCAGTAAGGATTCTCTTTAGTCTGGCAGCAGGGGAAGACATAGAAATACACCAGATGGACATTAAAACTGCTTTTCTTAATGGTGAGTTAGAGGAAGAAATTTTCATGAGGTAACCCGAGGGGTTCGTGGAGGCAGGAGAAGAGAGCAAAGTTTGCAGGCTCATAAAGTCTTTATATGGACTGAAGCAGGCTCCACGACAGTGGAAAAAGAAAGTAGATGAGTTTCTCACCGGTCTCGGATATATCCGGATCAGCTCTGACCATTCTATCTTTATGTTTGAAGATGAGAATGGTGTCATTTTTATTGCAATTTATGTGGATGATTTGCTTTTATTGAGTAAGTGTTTGGAGAAGATCAATAGGCTAAAGAATGATCTTAGGGGCAGATTTGATATGAAGGAATTAGGTGAGACAAAATATATTTTGGGGATCCAAATGGAGAGGGATAGGGTAAAAAGGATTATCAGACTTACTCAAAAAAAAACAATAGGTAATATGCTTGAAAGATTCCAGATGGATAAGGCTTACAGTTGTACCACTCCCATGGACCTGAAAAAAGTAAGTGATGGGAGTGTAGAAGGAGGAATGATGATCTTAGATGATTAGATGAGTCCAGAGGAGAGAGAGTTTATGAAGTCTATCCCTTATAGACAGGTCGTAGGAAGTTTGATCTATTTTATGAAACTGTACCAGGCAGGACATAGCGGCAGCAGTAGGAGTCCTCAGCAGGAGTCTTAATGATCATAGGAAGAGAGATTGGGAGGCAGCCAAGAGAGTCATGAGATATCTGGTAGGAAATAGAGAGTTATGGTTACATTTGGGAGGGGAGCACATTGATATCACTACTTGGAGTGATGCCAGTTATGGGGATGCACCTATGAGAAGATGCACTTCTGGGTATATGTTGTATATGGGGGAAGGTGGTTGTTGTTGGAGCAGTAAACGACAAAAGGTGGTTGCTCAGGCTACTATCGAGGCTGAGTATATGGCCTCTTGTTCGGCTGTGAAAGAGTTGATGTGGGTCAAATCTTTGTTGCAAGAATTGGGGTATATCAAGGAGGGAGTGCATAAAGTTTTTTGTGATAAACAGGCTGCCATTGCCATTGCAGCCAATCCAAAGCATCATTTCAAGGCTAAGCATATGGACATAAGATTGAGTTTCGTGAGGGAAAAAGTGGAAAATAAAATTGTAAATATTGTGTATAAATCCGATGAAGAAATGGTGGCTGACATGATGACCAAACCTGTGCCCTCTCTAAAGTTAAAATATTGTAGGGAAAAATGTGGATTAAAAAAAAAGTTAAAATTAGACTAGAAAATAAGGGGAGTGTTGAAATAAGTAGTTTTTGGTATTTTTTAGGTCTAAAATAATTAGCATAAACAGATAAAGAAAATGCAGGCAGCCTGCCTCCATCTCTTCTCTCTTGCCCCCATACTTGTTGTAGTCACTGAAAGAGAGAGAGAGAGAGCGATGGAGCCATGGCTGCCTCAGCTCTATAGGAAGTACTAATGAGTGACTAAAGTCACTCTCAACAAAAGGTTGAGTCCGACAAGACTCGTACCCCCGACCGGCAAAGCGCGGCGTAGCCGTTAGCTCTGACGAGTCTGTCGTAGAAGTCCGTTAGGAGATATAGGGTTTGATAAGTATTGAAACTGTTGTATAATACTGAAATCATTTAACTTAAATATGGACGAATGAACATAGAACTTGTTAAGGTTTAGTGCGAACGTCATTTCGCACAAAACAAATGAATCGGACATTTGTTTCAACGGTCGACATTTAATGTCGGATTTAATTCGACGGCGCACGTCATCGCCGCGATCGTGGAATGTTCACTTTGGCTTTTATGGACGTGGCAAGACCTGGCGCCGCGTGGAAGGATGACATTCGGTCGCGGGAATTCCGGAGAATATACGAACGAGTGGAAAAGTGACACGCGTCCACTTAGTAGCCTTGTCGTACATCGACCGTACAGAAAGTACATCGGCCGTAGTACCTTTTTTGTACTTTACAATTATTTGATTGGTTCGTACTTCAGTAGATAGGGGTTGTGAGAGAGGTTTAGGACTTAGGAAATTTTTGGTAGATAGTCTCCTCTCTCACAAAGAGAGCTTTGTATAAAGTGACATTTTTTTCCGGCTCATAACTCATCGGCCGGGTTGCCGTTTTCAGTGATTCTTTTTGTTACGGACTTAGGGGAGTCCAAGCTGCAAAGAGGTGCAGTCAAACTGTCATTTTGCCTTTTTAGATAGCAGTGGTTGTGGCTAAATTGGGTTAGTTAAATACTATTTAGAGGCTTCCCGTATTCTGTGGTCCAATGGAGGACACAAAATTCCACAACTTAGGTCACCCACTGCTTGTAGTCATCATCAAACATTAAGCCCTCAAAGTTGTCCTTCACCTCTATAAACATATGGAGCATGAAAAAAATTGTCGCAAAGCTGGTCTCTCCAGGTTTCAAAAGCTTCAATGTAGATAGCTTGTTGAAAATAGAAGCACTCATGCTATGGTTTGTGATGAATTTCAGAATCTTCTTTTCCTCTCGAACAACTGTTGAAATTAAAAACCAACTTGCCTGAATCCTCCAACATGGGGTATAAAACGTGGGCAGAGTATGGAGTCCACGTGAGGGAGGGGTACTTATTCATGAGCAACAAGGTTGCTCCCTTGTTTACGGGAGCATTATCAGTCACAACCTTTACCACATGCTCCATGCCTATTCGAAGAACTCCCTTCTCCAACACATAACAAACATATTTCACATCCTTATACTCCCCACTAGTGTCAACTAACGTGAGAAACATGTCACCCTTCCGGGTGACATGTCTCCCCACATGTCATCCTTTGGGATGACATGTCACCCTTCGAGGTGACAGTTGAAATGCTAAAAAGAGACTTTTGATTAATGGTCGTCTCGCTATCTAAAGCGATAGATGTACCTATGACTTTTATCGTCTCCATTTAGCTCTCAAAATCCTTATTCAATGTCTCTTTAATCTATATATAGGAGACAAGTTCTCATGTCTTTGCGGGGGGGGGAGCTTATAAGACTTTTTTTTTTCCTTGTCTGCTTCACTGCAGCCTTGAAATATGGGTTATTAAGTAAACTGAAAGGTAAGCCATTGGCAAAGAAAGCCTTAGCCCATGCTACACCTAACTCCTTCTGATTATGCTGATTAAAAGCATTCTTAATTTTCATCTGCACTCCTTGTATCTTATTGCTTCCTTGTACCTTATTGCTTTGGCTAGACCCAGCAAGACTTGTAGTAAGTGAATGTAAAGCGGGTAATGTACACTTTTGAGAGTCATGAGAAGCCTTGTCCATTTCCAATACACTGAACTGTGCCTTAACCTCATCCAGACATAAGTTGCAAGGTCTGATACCCATATAACTCACATTACGAATAAGGTGGTTTCTAATCCAAGTGGCATGTGCGTTGTATTCGATTTATGCATAGTTATTTTCCCCAAATACCCCACCCTTTGGTCCCTTAACGTTCTCCCACTTTGGTCCTCGGGGCCTAGGCATGGTTGGTGGTGGCAAGGTACGTGAAGAGGTTTGTGGGGGATTGAATGGCGGCTTTAATGGTAACTTGAATGGCGGGCCCAATAGCGGCTTCGTTGTAGCGAAGCATTGTCCAATTTTGGCTTAAAAATTGCGTGTGGAAATGAAGTAATGTCTTTTTTTTGAAATTCCGTACATTTTGTCTGTACATTTGTTCCGTATATGAGAAGTATACGAATTTAACGAAAATTTCTAAATCTTAAAAAATTAATGCATTTTTGTAAAAAGTGAAAATTCGTACTTTAGTGTCTTTATGCTGTTGATGGAAGTTCAAAAAGACCAAAGGACCGAAAGACCGAATAGAGACAATATCACAACACTGGTTTTTTAGTGTTGTGTATCGGTACCCATTTTGTGATAACTGATAAGTACCGTTTCTTGACCTTTTGATAATCGATATATTGGTCAGGTATGTCAATCAGAGGTCGCAAAAGTTGAAATTTTAGATACCTGAAATTGACATTTTTTTTTTCAAAATCTGAATACTCGATACCCGACCAGGTTATGTCACACTCCTAAATTGCTACCAGATAACCAATACACGTTTACGAAAATAAAAGTTAATCAAAACTCGATTTCTCCCGACTAACGAGTACTCGCTCCTACCTGAATAAGTACAAAATTACATTGCTCATTGTTATTAGCGTTAACGATTTATTAGTGTTAATGCGGAATTATAATTGATGATACCGTTTAATGCAAAGAGACGTAGCAAGTGTTGTCTTTTTTGGAAAGCTTTCAGCCTCAGAGCAGCGCAGCAGCGCAGTAACTATACAGACAGCAGCGCAGCTGCTATACGGAAGAGCAGCGCAGCTGCTATACAGCAGAGCTGCGCAGCAGCGCAGCAGCAGAGCAGCGCAGCAGCGAAGCTGCGACAAAGACAGGACAAACGCAGCTGCGGTTACTTTGGATAAGATCCGTACGGACAACGCAGCTGCTACTATCTTGGATATGATTCGGTGCAGGACACCGCAGCCGCGGGTGATGTAAATGTGATCCGGTACGGGACAACGCAGCTGCGATTGATATGAATCTAGTCAACGGACGAGATTCATAAGAGTATCACAAGTGACTTAGCCGACAAGTATATGTACAAACACTTAATCTAGATTCTAAGTAATATTGATTGTACAATGATAGATTGGGTTGGCACGATTAAGGACACGTAGATCTCAGTAGGTGGGTTGATTTTGGACGTACCTCTCAGGTACACTGTTATCGGCGGTAGAACACCGAAAGTATAAGACTTTGGACTTAGAGCATTTTTATGTATCCAGACTTCCAAGTAGTAAAACTGCAGACAGTTTTTGGGAAACTTCTGAGTATTATATCTTGAGTGTTGTTGGGTCAATTGTGCTGAAACTTTGGGAGTTGTCAGTGTTTATGCTACTCTACATTCTGATAGAGTTTTGTGTGGTTTGGATGCTTGTATAAGAATTGGTGAGCACTTAAAGAACAGCTGGCTGGTAGGATTCTTGATAGCTTCTGAGAGTGTATCATGTCTACTTCTACTACTACTGCTGCTCCTCCACCTGCACCGGTGGTTGTAGAACAACGGGTTATGGGCCTGTCATCAAGAATACCTATCTTTTCTGGGGATAAGTATGTTTACTGGGCAGATATGGTGGAGACACATTTTGAAAATGTCAATCTTTTGGATATATTGGATGGTTCTTTGGATGAATCTGATCCGTCATGGTCTAAGAAAAATACGCAGGCTCGTTCTATTTTGAAATTTTGTATATCTGAGGACTTAGCTATGTCTCGGATAAAAATGAAAAAAGCAATTGATACCTGGAAATCCATTAAAAGTGATTATGAAAAGGCTAATGTTCAGGAGGAACTTCTATTGGCTGGAAAAATTTGGGACTATAAGTACACTGGCGGTACAATGGCTGAATATTCTAACAAATTTCGTATTCTTGTAGATGCACATGCTTGTGCCGGTGGGGTGTTTCCTCAGTTTCAACAGGGAGCATTGCTCATGCGGGGTCTCCCTCGTAGTATGAAAGGAGCATCTGACATGCTCAAACAGAAAGATAAAGCTAGCTGGACTTTACAGTTAGCAATCAATATTTTATTAGAGGAGGAAGCTACATCTAACATCCTCAATGTTGAGCAAGTAGAGGCTTCTAATGCAGAATTTGGAAAGAAAGGTCAATTTAATCAGCAAAGTAATCAGTTTACCCAATTCAGACAGTTTAATCTGGGGGGAAATAGAAAATCAAACAATGCATGTTTTTATTGTAGTGAGAGAGGTCATGGATACAAATTCTGTCCTAAACTTAAACAAGCTAACGATTCCGGTTTATACAGGCCAGGATGGCAACAAAGTCAGTTTTACAAAAGCTTCACGAGGCATACACCTCGTGGAAATGCACTGTTTTCAGCTTATTCATCACTCCAAGACGAAACTCTCACATTTTCTGAGGAGAACGACACCGATCTATTCGCTATGGCGGCAGCAATGGAAGGCGCAAAGGACCGTGGATGGATTATGGATACAGGAGCGTCAGCGCATATGTGTTGGAACAAGGCCATCTTCAAAAATCTGAAAGCCACGCCGGAGAAAAATATTTATTATGCTTGTGGAATGAGTGTCCAAACTCGTGCAATGGGTGATGTGTCCTTGCTAGTTGATGTGGATGGAAAAGCAATTGAAAGGACTCTTCACAATGTCTTATTTGTGCCTGACTTTAAGAAAAATCTGTTTTCTACGTCGTTGGTTGAGAGTAAAGGCTTTGAAGTTAGTTTGAAAAACGGTCGTCAGGTTGTTAGCAAAAACGGCAAGGTTGCAGTTACAGGTACTAGAGATAGTAGCAAGATGTATCGCATGGATATGGCTAATACCAAAGAGAATGATGTTTTGTACTCCGGTGTTTTGCACTCAGATGAGTTGTGGCATAAAAGATTAGGACATGTCAACTATGATAGTTTGAAGAAAATGGTTGTTGCTGGAAAGATAGAGGGTGTATCAATCACAGATGGGCCGGTCAAAACTTGCGATGGTTGCGCTTTAGGCAAAATCCACAGATTGCCATTTCCTAAAGAGTCTGAGCATCGGTCGACGAAACTTTTACAACAAATTCATTCGGATGTTTTTGGTCCGGCGAAGGTTCCTTCTGCCGGAGGGATGAAATATATGGTCACCTTCACAGATGATTTCTCCAGGTTTACAAAAGTTTACTTCATGAAGGAGAAGAGTGAAGTGTTTGGTCACTTCAAACACTATAAAGCATGGGCTGAAAAACTTCATAATTCATCTATTTTGCAGCTCAGATCGGACAATGGTGGTGAATATACATCAAAAGAGTTTGAAACCTTTTTACTCGAGGAAGGCATTAGTCATCTATTGACTGTTCCATATTCACCGGAACAAAATAGGGTGTCGGAAAGACTGAATAGAACTCTCACGAAAAGCTCTAGATCTATGCCCGCAGATAAAAATGTGGATCCGAAATTCTGGGCTGAGGCTCTAAATTGTGCAGTTTATATTAAAAATAGGATAGGATCAAGATCGGTAGAAACAACTCCTTACGAAATCTGGACAGGTAGCAAACCAGATGTTAGCCATTTCAAGGTCTTTGGTAGTCAATGCTTTATATTGGATACGTCTACAAATAGATGGAAAATGGAACCGAAAGGATTACCGGGTATTCTGTTAGGATATGATGATCACTCGAAAGGTTATAGAGTCTTTGTGTTTGAAAGACAGAAAATAGTTGTAGCTAGAAACATCATTGTTAAGGATGAACTAGACTCCGTAGATTTATTTCACATGACAGAGCAGCAAAAGCAACAAAAAGTACATGAGTATGTCATCTTAGATTGCATGCAGGAAATTGTCCCGCAGATTCCACAAACTCTGGTAATGACTCCGGAAACAGACTCTCTCCAACTTCCTCACCAACTTCGGGTCCAGACGGACCCCGATCAGTCAATACACACGGATCGCAACCAGCGCAATCACGAACACACGGATCGCAATCAGCGCAATCAGCAAGACACGCATCGCAACCAGCGCAATCAGCGCAATCAGCGCAATACGCGGGATCCGACGATCTCAGCCTCAGAATTTCCGGGGGGAAGAAGATCAAGCACTCGTCTGCAAGCAAGCTCTCACTTTGCCTACTCGGCAGTCTCAGGGGAGCCCTTGACCATCCAAGAGGCCTTCTCAACACCAGAGCGGAATCACTGGATTGAGGCGGCAAACGAAGAAATGAAGTCGATCATGGAGGCTCAAACATGGGAGCTCGTGGACCTTCCTCCAGACCGAAAAGCGATCGGCAGCAAATGGGTATTCAAGGTGAAGTTAAATCCCGATAACACCATTGAACGCTAAAATCCTGATAACACCATTGAACGTTATAAGGCCAGACTTGTGGCGAAGGGGTACAATCAAAAGGAAGGAATCGATTTTGAAGAAACATTTTCCCCGGTTGTAAGATTTCCAACAGTCAGGATTTTGCTGTCCGTAGCTGCTATAGAAGATATAGAAATTCATCAGATGGATGTAAAAACTGCCTTTTTGCATGGAGAACTAGAAGAGACCATTTACATGCAGCAGCCTGAAAAGTATGTGGAACCAGGAAAAGAGCACTTAGTATGCAAGTTGCTAAAATCTTTGTACGGCCTAAAACAGGCCCCGAGACAGTGGAATATAAAGCTTGATGAATTCCTGACTAGTCTAGGATTTCAAAGGATAAGTTCTGATCACTCTGTCTACGTTCTAAAGGGTGAAAATGGGATAGTATATATAGCGGTATATGTAGATGATTTGCTATTAATTAGCAAATCAATGGCTGAAATTAACAAAATCAAAACTGCTCTAAACTCACGGTTCGAGATGAAAGACCTCGGTGAGGCAAAATATATTTTGGGTATCCAGGTAGAGAGGGACAGAAATAAGAAAATAATAAAATTGACTCAAAAAGAGGCAATTGGAAACATGTTAGATGAGTACGGAATGCGGGGGGCAAAAGGATGTTTAACTCCAATGGAGTTTCGGCAGAAGATAGAGGGAGAAGAGACAGAACCAGGTGTCATTGTTAGCGAGTATTTAGAATCAGGGGAGAATGATCCTATGGCAATAATACCTTATAGACAGATAGTGGGAAGCTTAATATACTTCATGAACTGTACCCGCCCTGACATTGCTGCAGTAGTCGGGGTACTGAGTAGGAGTCTAGAAAATCCGAGAAAATCTGATCTAGATGCAGCAAAGAGAGTCTTAAGATATTTGGCAGGAACTAAAGATTTCAAACTCACTCTAGGCGGAGGAGAAGTCAAGCTGTAAACATGGAGTGATGCAAGCTATGGTGACATGCCAAGCCGGAAATCTACCACGGGATTCGTTCTACAAGTTGGGAACGGTACTTGCTGCTGGAGCAGCAAACTTCAAAAGGTGACAGCACAGTCGACAATGGAGTCGGAATATATGGCACCAAGCTCGGCCCTCAAAGAACTCTTATGGGTGAAATCCATGTTACAAGAACTAGGATACATGCAAGTCGGTCCGCAGGTGATCTGGTGTGATAACCAGGCTGCCATTGCCATTGCTTCTAATCCGAGTCATCACTTCAAAAGCAAACACATGGATGTACGATTACACTTTGTAAGAGAAAAAGTGTTCTCTAGAGTGATTAAATTATGTTACTTACCAGATGCAAAAATGATTGCTGATATGCTCACTAAAGCTCTTCCTGCTCCTAAGCTGAAGTATTGTAGGGAAGCAGTGGGGTTAAGTGAATAGTTAATTGCTATACTGCTATGCTGCGATACTGCGCTAGTTTCTCACCGCAGCTGCGCTGGTATACTGATTCTAAAGCTTTAGGAGAGTGTTGTCTTTTTTGGAAAGCTTTCAGCCTCAGAGCAGCGCAGCAGCGCAGTAACTATACAGACAGCAGCGCAGCTGCTATATGGAAGAGTAGCGCAGCTGCTATACAGCAGAGCTACGCAGCAGCGCAGCAGCGAAGCTGCGCAGCAGCGAAGCTGCGACAAAGACAGGACAAACGCAGCTGCGGTTACTTTGGATAAGATCCGTACGGACAACGCAGCTGCTACTATCTTGGATATGATTCGGTGTAGGACACCGCAGCCGCGGGTGATGTAAATGTGATCCGGTACGGGACAACGCAGCTGCGATTGATAAGAATCTAGTCAACGGACGAGATTCATAAGAGTATCACAAGTGACTTAGCCGACAAGTATTTGTACAAACACTTAATCTAGATTCTGAGTAATATTGACTGTACAATGATAGATTGGGTTGGCACGATCAAGGACACGTAGATCTCAGTAGGTGGGTTGATTTTGGACGTACCTCTCAAGTACACTGTTATCGGCGGTAGAACACCGAAAGTATAAGACTTAGGACTTAGAGCATTTTTATGCATCCAGACTTCCAAGTAGTAAAACTGCACATAGTTTTTGGGAACCTTCTGAGTATTATATCTTGAGTGTTGTTGGGTCAATTGTGCTGAAACTTTGGGAGTTATCAGTGTTTATACTACTCTATATTCTGATAGAGTTTTGTGTGGTTTGGATGCTTGTATAAGAATTGGTGAGCACTTAAAGAACAGCTGGTTGGTAGGATTCTTGATAGCTTCTGAGAGTGTATCATGTCTACTTCTACTACTACTGCTGCTCCTCCACCTGCACCGGTGGTTGTAGAACAACAGCAAGTTGTAGTCCACGTCTTCAAATAACGTTGTTAACTCTATTTTGTGATTTTTGGCTATAAATAGCATCGAGTTATTAACACTAAAAACGATAAGTGGTGTAGTGGTACATCTCCCTTTGCAAAAAAAGAGTTTGTGTACCTCTACTTTTTGCAATTTTCTCTTTTTACAATCTCTCATGACAAGACAATGATTGCTTTAGAACATGTTTTCTTCAGAAGCAAGTTTTGATTTACAATTATTTTTTTTCTGCAATGTGGGTAGTTTTCTTTGGGATGTCCTAAAATCGATGTTTTGTCCCATGTTTAAAATGTTCACATTTTGGAGGACAATTATTGTAGTCAAAGTGTAAATTTGAGGTTCCCATTTTTTTAACAATGTTTCACTAATCTTCTGTCTTGGTGATCGTAAGTTTGAGACTTTTTTTTTGTCGAACTTGATATCCATTTCTTTGGCATGTCAACTTTTAAGAAGTCTAACAAAGGAATTAGTGTTTTTTGTTGAATATATCTACTGCTACCTTTCGTATATCTTTCGTATTTACTTACATTTGATGTGACGACTCGTTCAGACTTTGTTTTATGTTAATTGAAACTCTATGACCTCCATAAGTCCTCAGAGTGGACAGCTTCCAAGAAGCCTCTAGGATAACCCTAACCCCTTTGTGTTTCAGCAAAAATAACTGCCACCCTGACAGACAAATACTCTGACCAACTTCACCCATGTGAAGTGAAGACTCCCCTGAGTCGATAGCAAAAAGAATCTCTGAATTTGCTCCCCTGAGCAGTAAGTTATGGAGGGTCAAAGTTGACCTTTTTGTACATAAGCTCTGTGGGAGAGAGGGTCCTATCTTCTAATTTTTCTAAGTCCTATCTCTCTCACAGACTCTATCTAGTGATGTACGGAACCAATCAGATTACAGTTCCGTACGCAAAAGTACAGCTGCCGGTGTACTTTATGTACGAACACTGTCGACATGGCCTAAATGTCGACACGTGGTATGTCCGGATTCGCTCCTTTAATCCTCGGAGATGTCGCGCTCCAATGTAACATCGCAACGTGTCATCCGATGTGGCGATGCCCACAAACCGCCGAATTCTTCTTATGCGATCTCGGCGCTAATTCCGGCCGTCCGATTAAACTCGTATTTGATCGTAGCCGTAATAAATACATGTGCGATATTTGTTTCGCTTACGAAATCTATGCGCGGTATTGATTCTTTACCCGTACTGCAATTCTTACTTTTACATACCAGATCTATGTATCCCGTTAACAATTATAGTTAAATGATTTATCCTACGAATTAATGTTTAATTAATTATCGTACTATATAATGCGTAAGACTACTTCTAGACTTAACGGCTAAGGCTATCGGCTATCTACTATCGGTCGGCCGACAAGTACTAGGATCAAATCCTGTGGCCGGCATATACCTTTTAGTAAATAATCTCCTCCCTAACTAGTATAAATTTCTCGTAAACCTCAGGATAGCCTAAGTAGCCATGGCTCTAGCTTCCTCTCCAATTTCTCAGTGACTGCGACAAGTTTGAGAGTTTGGAGAGAGAAGTTAGAGGTAGACTGCCTCGGCTTCTTTATTTCTATTCAGACCTAGAAAATACTTTAAGACCATTAATTTCTACACTCTCGTTATTTTCTAGTCAATCTTTAATTTCAGAGCAAACTTCTCCCTGCAGAAAATTAGCTTAGGGGAAGGCACAAGTTTGGTCATCATATCTGCTACCATCTCACTATCTGGTCGGTACTCTAAACTGATTATTTTATTTTCTACTTTCTCTCTAACAAAGCTGAGTCTGATGTCCATGTGTTTGGCTTTAAAATGATGTTTAGGATTGGTAGAAATAGCAATTGCTGCCTGATTATCACAAAATATTTTCTACACACCACTCTTAAGATGACCAAGCTCACCAAGCAAAGACTTGACCCACATCAATTCTTTTACAGCAAAGCAAGAGGCCATATACTCAGCCTCCATGGTGGACTGAGCAATAACCTTTTGCTGTTTGCTACTCCAACAGCAAGCCCCATCACCCACATATAATACATATCCAGAAGTGCATCTCCTCATCGGAGCATCACCATAATTGGAATCACTCCAAGTAGTGATGTCAGTATTCTCCCCACCCAAATGCAACCATAGATCCCTAGTTCCTATCAAGTATCTAAGGACTCTCTTAGCTGCCTCCCTATCCCTCTTAGTGGGAGCATTTAGACTTCTACTCACCACTCCTACAGATGTAGCTAAATCCGGCCGGGTACAATTCATAAAATATATTAGACTTCCCACTACTTGTCTGTAAGGAATAGTCTGCATGAACTTCTGTTCTTCAGGAGATAATTCCTCGTCTAAGACTATGACTCCTTCTTCCTCACTCCCCTCACTTCCCTTCTTCAACTCCATTGGAGTTGTACAACTATTAGCTTTATCCATTTGAAATTTTTCAAGCATGTTCCGTATTGCTTCCTTTTGAGTCAATCTTATAATTTTTCTTTTTCGGTCTCTCTCTACTTGAATTCCCAAAATATATTTTGCTTCCCCCATATCCTTCATTTCAAATCTCCCCTTAAGATCGGTTTTCAGTTTATTAATTTTTTCCATTGATTTACTTAAAACAAGCAAATCATCAACATAAATTGCAATAAATATAAAACCTTCCTCATCTTCTAAAACATAGATTGAGTGATCTGAGCTGATCCGGATATATCCCAGACTGGTAAGAAACTTATCAAGCTTATTATTCCACTGTCGAGGCGCCTGTTTCAAACCATAAAGAGATTTAATCAGCCGGCATACCTTATTCTCCTCTCCTTCCTCCACAAACCCTTCGGGTTGTCGCATGAAGATCTCCTCTTCCAATTCTCCATGCAAAAAGGCTGTTTTGATGTCCATCTGGTGCACTTCCATGTCTTCCGCTGCTGCCAGGCTGAGAAGTATGCGGACGGAGGGAAATCTGACCACCGGGGCAAAGGTTTCCTCGTAGTCAATTCCCTTTTTTTGTGTAAATCCCTTTGCCACTAATCCGGCCTTGTAGCGCTCGATTGTGTTATCAGGGTTCAGTTTTAATTTGAAAACCCACTTACAACCGATTGGTTTTCGGTTAGGTGGACAATCCACCAGCTCCCAAGTATCGGCTTCCATAATTGAGGCCATCTCCTCATTGATGGCTGTCTTCCACCAGTTTCTTTCTGGACAAGTCATCGCCTCTCCATAAGTTTGAGGTTCATCTTGATGAGATAGTTTAGTTACCTTGTTATTAACCTGTTTTTCTTGCATTCTTTTGCTACTTATTCTCCCCCCCTCAAAATATGAGGCCGGAATAGAAGGTTCTCGTGGATTCTTTCGAACAAACTCGGCTTCTCCCATATCCCTTGATTGCGAATCAATTTCCACCACGTCTTCCGCTTCGCGTAGAGTTATTACTGGAGTTTTTACAGCCGGGTCCTTTTCGGTCTGATTTGTACCTGCAAGAATGTCATCGTCTCTCAAACCGGATAGTTAGGGAGCTCAAATTCATCAGAATTTACTGACTCAAATCTGATTTTTACTGACTTTGTATATTTGAAGGGATCCACAAACTTTCCTTTATCCATAACTACTAGATGCTTTACTAAGATTATATCTTCTCTTTTTAGATCATAAACTCTATATCCTTTAACATCCTCATCATATCCTAATAAGTATCCCGGTTTTCCTTTAGGATCTAGCTTCCAATTAGACCGATCTGTATCTAGACTGAATACTTGACTGCCGAAAACCTTTAAATGAGATAAGTCTGGTTTCCGGCCTGTTTATCTCTCATAAGGTGTTTGATCTTTTATAGCTGAAGTAAGAACTCTATTTTTGAGGTAATTAGCACAGTTCATTGCTTCTGCCCAAAACCTTTTTCCTATCTTCTTATCTGACAACATACTTCTAGCACTATCACTTAGTGTTCTATTTAACCTTTCAGCTACCCCATTCTGTTTCAGATTTTTTGGAACTGTCTTTTGGTGTTGAACCCCATCTTCCCTCAGAAAATCCTCAAACTGGTTAGAAGTATACTCTCCACCATTGTCACTCCTTACTCTCTTGATTGGAGTTTCATGAAGTTTTTCGCTCCATGCTTTATATTGTCTAAAACAATCGTGAGCTTCGGACTTGTTTTTCAAAAAATACACTCGGGAATACCGAGACCAATCATAAGTGATAATCATCATAAATCTCTTCCCCCTGGGTGAGGGCACTTTAGCTGGTCCCCAAATATCTGTGTGTACTAGATCTAGAGTTTTTTTCTCCTTTATAGGTGGCTGTTTTAGGAAAGGGTAATTTGTGTGTTTTACCTTGAGCACATCCACTACAATCTCTTATATTATCATTCTCACTAAACTTAATCCCTTCCACCACTCCCATCTTTTTCATCTCTCTTAACTTGTCTAGATTCACATGCCCAAGCCTCTTATGCCACATCATAATATCATGAACACCAGGATAATAAAGTTTCTTTTTTTCATTACTTAAAACCAGCCTAAACATCCCATGGCTACCTTTCTCAACAATGAAATAGACATCCTCCTCAAAACTAGCAGTAAAGACTCCTTCCCTAGTACTAGTAAAAAAACCCTTATCATCTTATACGGATGTAGAGATGAGGTTTTTGTTTATCTTCGGAATAAACAATACATCGGAGAATGTTACTATGGATGTCTTTCCTTCTACCAACACTTTCAAATCTACCGATCCTACAAGAGTAGTGGTGACTATCCTCCCATCCCCGTACTCTATCTCTACGGTGGGAATATTTTTTATCTTAGTGAACAGGTGCCTATCCTTACACATGTGCATGGAGGCACCTAAATCTATAATCCAGCCTGCTTCACCTTTCAATCCACCGTAAGCACATTTCTGCCTTCGTGGAATTTCAACCTCATTTTTCGCCTCCAACTCCTCATCCAAAAGGAGCTCATTGTCCTCGTCCTCGGATTCCGCCTCAAGTACCTGTGTGACAAGGGCCTTTTTCTTTCCTCTCGGGGTACCACCGGTCTGCCCCTCCTTTCACCGAAGCTCGGTTAGCTTAGTGCACTCTGCCATATAGTGCCCCGGTTTCTTACAAAAATGACATAAACCTTTGGGAGCCCTTGGTTCGAACTCGTCAGCCTGATTTTTCTGCTCCCTACCCCCATAGTTTCCGACTGGTTTCCGGGAAATCCTTGTTCCTGTAGTAAGTCGCTGTTGCTAAGGCTTGGCCACTCTTTCCTCCCCTTTGGATCTCAATCGTATTTTCTCAAACGAGAATCATCCCTACCACTGAGTTCCATATCCACCTTGAGTCAGGCAAGTCCTGCACATGGTAAACTATGTTCACGAACTCATCAGGTAACTTCATCAGTAATCAGGTAACCTTTTTTTTTTCACTAAAAAAATTTCCCGCACTCTCTAGCTTAATGAATAGTGTAGCAAGATCATTGCAAAAATCCAACATATTTCCCCCTTTGTATACATACTCCTTAACTTTCTCATCATTCAACTGTTGTTGCTGAATCGTACCACTTCGGTACATCTCTATGAGAGCCATCCAAAGATCGGATGCCCTTTCTACCTGCAAATGAGGACATGCAAGTCCTTGAGTGAGATGGCCTAGGATCAAGTGCTTTGCCGCCATATTGTTGAAGTCCCAGGTTTCAGTATCATTCTCCTCGTTCCTCGAAATGGGTGACATGAATGCCGAACCAGTTGCTATTGGTGTGGTCGCCTCCTTCTCCCTTCCTTTGTCCACCACCTCTCATTCGTTTGTTTCCTCCGTTGAAGGTGGATCCTCTTTCCTGGTGAATCTGCTTCCTCTAAACCCTGGAGGAATTCCAAGACTTGATGGGCGCCCCAACCAACCACTCACTATCCCCCAAAACCTTTTTTCGCATAGAGCTCCTATCATCATACTTTCCAAGTATATGAAGCCATTTCCATTAAAGATTGGTACCCTAGAGGGTGGGCCCATTACCTGAAACTCTGAGACCTCCATAAGTCCTCATAGTGGACAGCTTCGAATAAGCCTCTATGATAACCCTGACCCCTTTGTGTTTCAGCAAAAATAATTGCCACCCTGACAGACAAATACTCTGCCCAACTTCACCCCTGTGAAGACAAGACTCCCCTGAGTCGATAGGAAAAAGAATCTCTGAATTTGCTCCCCTGAGCAGTAAGTTATGGAGGGTCAAAGTTGACCTTTTTGTACATAAGCTCTCATGTAGAGAGGGTCCTATCTTCTAATTTTTCTAAGTCCTATCTCTCTGACAGACTCTATCTAATGATGTACAAAACCAATCAGATTACAGTTCCGTACGCAAAAGTAAAGCTGCCGGTGTACTTTATGTACGGACACTGTACGACATGGCCTAAATGTCGACACGTGGTATGTCCGGATTCGCTCCTTTAATCCTCGGAGATGTCGCGCTCCAATGTAACATTGCCACGTGTCATCTGATGTGGCGATGCCCACAAACCGCCGAATTCTTCTTCCGCGATCTCGGCGCTAATTCCGACCGTCCGATTAAACTCGTATTTGATCGTAGCCGTAATAAATACATGCGCGGTATTTGTTTCGCTTACGAAATCTATGCGCGGTATTGATTCTTTATCCGTACCGCAATTCGTACTTTTACATACCAGATCTATGTATCCCGTTAACAATTATAGTTAAATGATTTATCCTACGAATTAATGTTTAACTATCATACATATAATGCGCAGACTACTTCTGCATCAATCCACTGGCTATCCGCCATCTACATACCCCGCGCATAGATCAAACCTCGGGCCCGATATACCTTAAGTAGGTCATTCTCCCCAACTAGAGTAATACCTTCAGAACTCATGTTAGTAAATTATGGTTTCTAGCCTCTCCACCTCAAGATCACATAAGCCTGGAGAGTCGGTGAGAAGTTAGAGGACCGCTTCTTTATTTCTATTGCATCAGAAAATACTTTAAGACCATTAATTTCTACATTAATGTCATCAAAGTAATGACACAATATATCATATATCACTTGTGTTAAAGATATATATATATATATATATATATATATATATATATATATATATATATATATATTGAAAGGATCGAGACTCAATCGGAATGCGCAAAAAATTGACAAATTTCACAATGCGGAAGCGAATTTAGCTTAAATCAATTATCAACCAGCTCACATACATTAAATTCTCATGACCATAGATAGAGACATTACACAATTCAAAAGAGGAATTCACATTAATTCTCATACATTAATTCTACAATAATTTCTTCTTAATTTCTCCTTAGCTGTTACCTAATCCCTCACTAGCTAGAATTTTAACTTAGTCCCCAGATTACATCTAGAAATCTAATTCTAAAAGCGTCACGTGTACTTGGACGCAAAATAGAGTACGACGCAAAATGAAAATTCTCAAAACGAAACATCTAGAAGTACAATACTTAAAGTACGACGTAATCTACACGAAACGAAACTGCTATATGTACTACGCACGAACCGAAAAATACTTGAAGTCCCGTACACAAACGTAATAGACCAAACCGTTCAAACTTAATCAAACGAAACTGCAAAGTACTAATGAAACGAAATATAATGCGCGACGTGACGCGCGACAAAACTGACCCTCCTAAAAACGAACCCACATTGACAAAATCCCACATTGCAATCCTAACATTCCCCCTCTCAATGTGAGGATTTAAACTAACTACTGAACAAACTCAAATTAACCCTAATTTAGGTCTCCCTTTAACAAAGACATCGTACATTGCACCTTTAGTTAACAAATCAGCTGCCTCCTCTAAAGTAGGAACAAATATAAATTCTAACATTTTATCTTTCACCAAATCTCTCACAAAGTGCCACTGAATTCTAATATATTTTGTCTTTTTATGAAACACCGGATTCTTCACTAAAGCAATACTACTCATACTGTCTGAATAAATCCTCATGCACTTCACAAAAATTCCCAACTCACTCAACATGTCCTTAATCCAAAATTGAAGCCTTCGCCGCAAGACAAGCCGTCATGTACTCCGCTTCAGTTGAACTTATAGCCACCGTAGGCTGTAATTTGAAGCTCCATGAGATTGGTGCTCCACTTATTACGAAAGCATAGCCGGAGGTGGAATTTCTCGTATCGAAGTCACCTCCCCAATTAGCATCGAATATTTGAAGCAATCCAAATCGTCTCCACTTCGGTAAACCAATCCAATGTCCAATGTTCCAACCAAATATATGAAAATCCGCTTGACCGATTCCCAATGTTGCTTCTTCAAAGCTTGACTCTACCTGCTTACAGTTGAAACAACTGCAGAAATATCCGGTCTTGTCCCTACATTCAAATACATTAGGAATCCAATTGCCTCTGTATAAAGGACATTAACAATTTCCTCATCATCAAATTTGCTAAGATGTAATTTTGGGTCTAGAGGTGTGCTAAGGGGCTTAAAGCCTAACATAGAAAACCGAGTAAGAACTTCCTTACAATATTGTTCTTGACTCAATTTAATACATCAGGATTTACTCCTAATCACATCAATGCCCAATATATATTTTGCTTCACCTAAATGTGTCACCTTAAAATGCTTCTTCAACTATGACTTCAATTCTTTAATTTTCTCTAAACTATCTGACACCATAATGAAATCATCTGCATAGACACTAAAAATAATTTGATCCACTCCATTTCATTTCACATATACACCAGAATCTGAAATTGTTCTCACAAATCCAAAATCAATCAAAACCTTATGTAAGCGTAAATACCATGTCTTCGGTGCTTGCTTTAACCCATACAATGATTTCTTTAGTCTCCACACTAAATCAGGTTTGGATGGTACTCCTTCCTGAATTTTCATATGAACCTCCTCCTCGAGGTCTCCATGGAGGAAGGCGGTCTCCACGTCCATTTGATGAATGTGCTTCTTTCCGGCTGCAGCCAATTCGATGATCATCCTCAAAGAATCAAACTTGACCACGGGAGCATAGGCCTCCGTATAAACCACTCCCTCTTTCTGCTGAAATCCTTTACAAACTAATCTTGCTTTATACTTAATCAATTCACCAAAAGCACCAATTTTTGTCTTAAATACCCACTTAGAATCTATGGCCTTCTTTCCCTCGGGCAATTCTACTTCCTCAAAGTCTCATTCTCAACAATAGATTTATATTCTTTGTTAAATGCATCTTTCCACTTAGACTCCTAATCACCCGAATTTCTAGCTTCTGTATAAGATTTCGGGTCACCACTTACACTCTCTTGCAGTAATTGTTATAAAAGGAATTCATTTAACTTAGCCTGTGAAATAAAATTATGAGATTTATCACTAGATTTCATTTGAAGACCTAATCGCTCAAGTGCCTTTCCCTTCTTCTCTCAATTACTCCTCCTAACAACCACTTCTTTTTCCATTACATTCTTTTCACTCTTCTCAAAAATTGATGGTAGACTCTTTTCACTAATTTGACTTTTCAAAGATAATTTTGAACTCTTAGACTTATCATCACTCAAATTGGATTCCAAATCAAAATTGTCAAAATTTGAAACTTTACCAAATTTCGGTTTCCGTTTTGGAGTCTCATAATGATCGTCTTTCCCATACGACGAATCCGCCACTTCGAACTCTTCCAAACTGTTTTATTCTTCAAAATCCAAACTTCGCTCCTTGCTGTTCTAATATTTCATGGCTGCCTTTAAATTCTCGTGGAAGTCAACATTCCGTGACTCCACTACGTTTCGCGTCAAATGATTAAATATTCGGTATTGATTTGAATTCGCACTGTATCTGACAAAAAATCCACTCCAACTTGGTGGACTAAACTTGCCGGTCCGTTTGTTTCGGTCAATATATACGGTTGCCCGGCAACCCCAAATTCTTAAATGTCGTACGGACGGATCCCGTCCACTCCAAAGTTCTTGAGGCGTCTTTACGCCAGAAATCGAAGTCAATCTTCGATTACACACATTGTTTGCCGTTACAATGGCTTCTCCCTAAAGCGAAGCATTGTGTTTCGTGCTATGAAGCATCGCAGCCACCATTTTCGGCAACGTCCTGTTTTTTCTTTCGGCCACTCCTTTAGATTCGGGTGAATAAGCGGCGGTAAATTGTTGCTTGATTCCCCGCTCCTCACAAAACTCATTAAATGCGATAAATTCTCCACCATTATCCGACCTCACGACTTTCAATTTACTGTCCGTTTCCCTTTCAGCCATCACAACAAACTTCTTAAAATAATCCAAAGCCTCTGACTTCCTTTTCAAAAGGTACACCCAACTCTTTCGGGAAAAATCATCAACAATCACAAAAATATATCTATTTCTTCCAAGACTCCTCGGCTTAATAGGTCCACATAGATCCACATGAACAAGTTCCAAAGGTTGACTCGCTCGAAATTTTACATTTTTGACAGGATGCGATTTCCTCATTTGCTTCCCCTTGCTACAACCATTACATCCATTCACCTTTTCTCTGGTCGCCAATTCCAAACCTCTTACCGAAAAATGCTTAATCATCCTATTAATGTTTTCCTCCAAAGTGTGGCATAACCGATTATGTCAAAGGCTAAGGTCACCTTTCTTCATCTCCAGGGAAAGCATAGAAGGTTCCTCTTTAACCAGCCGTTTCCAAATTAACTTACTAACCAAATTATCCGACACAAATCCTTCCCCAATTTGAATTCCTTCTTTACTTTTAATCATGATTCTAAAACTCTCCAAAGAAATGACTCTACCTCCGGCCTTTTGAATTTGAGGAACACTAACCAAATTCACCACTCCATTAGGAATAAACAAAGCATCATTCAACTTAGCTTTATGCACTCTAACATTTCCAAATTTATCTCTCACATGTAAATCAATTCGGACCGTTCCAACCGTGTCCACCGAAATCACATGTCCACTCGCAACCGTGACATTCTTTGGAACCGTAAGCTTCCTTGTATCCGAAAATAGACTTAAATCCGTACACACATGATGAGTTGCGTCGGTATCAATAATCCAATCTTTTACACAATGATTACTAGAAGCCGAATTCAAAATTGCTCCGGTTTTCTCGTCCAATAAAATAGTCAAATTGTAATATCGCTCCTCAATGTCTTTTTCAAATTCCGTATAGTTTCCTTGATAATCGGACCCTCTTAATTGGCCACGACCGCGTCCGCGTCCTCGGCCACGTCATCGTCCATTTCTTCGATCGTCATAAAAGGAAGAATTTTCGCCTTTTCGTTGGAAACAATGTGAACTCACATGTCCCCACTTATGGCAAATATTGCATCTCTTCTCCTTATCCGGGCATCCGGCTGCAAAATGCCCAATCTTATCACATTTGAAATAAGTCACGTTAGAGGTATTAGAATTATCAAATTGACTCCTACTAAATCTAACATTTTGACTTCATCCTCTACCTCTTCATCTAAAATTTCCTCTAATACCCCCTCTTCCTCGGAGCAAATTTAGATCCCCGGAATCCGAGGTATTTACATTATGGATTCTACTACTTTCAAAACCTCTACCTACACTCTCGCTAGACTTTTCAATGGACTTCAAATAATTCACCGCATACTCAAGTGTAGCCTTCCGTTTAGATTGAATTATTTCACTCAACGTAGAATATCTTTCGGGCAATCCCTCTAAGAACACTTGTAACTTTTCATTTTCCCCTCCTTTCGGCGCTTCTCCCCCTTCCCCTAGATCCGCCTCCTCTTCCCCTTCCCCCTCTTCCCCCACGGAGAAAATTTAGATCCGCGGGTTCTTCGGAGGATGCGTTTAGAGACCCACCCAAGGCCGAAGCTTTAGGAGGACCTCCGCGATTTCTCTCGGTGGTTCTAAGATAATTCACGATAAATTCATAAGTGTGATTCGTTTGCGCCCAAAGTATGTTGAAAAGAGAGGTATTTTGTAGTCTTTCTTGTGGACTTACTGCAACCCTCATACTTGTCGTAGTCACTGAGGACCTACAGACATCCATGGCTGCCTGCTGCAGCTAAAGGAGACAGGCATATCATTTAGGACAGTTTTTCTGCAAAATATGTAATGCTCCTTGTGGGACTTGATCCAGTGACCTCTGGATGGTCACCGTACGGACCAGCCGTGCGCCTTATCCAGTAAGTCTTGAAGAAATCGATACATACATATGGCGCGATATGTATTTAAAGCTATACCGCGCCAGACATTTCATTTAACTAATTACGAGACGATTTATGCATGGAAACATACCGGTCTGCACGAAATCGTGACCGCACAAAATATATGAATTAACATTTAATTTCAACGGACGAAATCAAATGTCTAGATCTGATCGAACGGCTCACAGTGGAGCCGGAATGCGGGAATAGCCATTTGGCGGTTTGCGGACCAAAAGTCGGTGGATGACACGAGTCAACATATGGTTGAACAACGGATATTAGGGAGGAGCAACTACGGCTCCGGAACTGACACGCGTCAGCGGAACAGCCATGCCATACTATGGTCGTACAAGAAGTACAGCGGTACCTGTACCTTCTTGTACTTTACAGTCTTATGATTGGTCGAAGTACCTTATGTAGAAATTAATGGTTTTTTAAAGTATTTTCTTGGACTGAAAAGAAATAAGAAAGAAGCCGAGGCAGTCTACCTCTAGTTTCTCTCTCCAACTCTCAAACTTGTCGCAGTCACTGAGAAATTGGAGAGGGAGCTAAAGCCATGGCTACTTAGGCTATCCAGAGGTTTGCGGGAAAATATTCTTTAGTTAGGGGTTTAATTTACTAAAAGATATGTGCCGGCCACATAATTTGATCCTGGTACCTACCGGCCGGCTGACAACCGGTAGCCGGTAGCCTTAGTCGTTAAGTCTAGAAGTAGTGTTACGTACTAGAGGGTTTGATAATTATTTAAACATTTATACGTAGAAAAGTTCATTTAACTATAACTGATTACGAGAGACATATATCCAATAAATGTAAAAGTACGGATTCCGGTACAGATAAAAAACCAATACCGCGCATTTATCTCTTTAGTGAAACGAATACCGCGCATGTATTTATTACGGCTACGATTAAAGGTGAATTTAATCGGACGGCCGGAATTAACGCCGAGATCGCGGAAGAGGATTTCGGCGGTTTGTGGTCATCGCCACATCGGATGACACGTGGCGGAATGACATTGGATCGCGGCATCTCCGAGGATTAAGGGAGCGAATTCAGATATACCACGTGTCCACATTTAGGCCATGTCGTACAATGGTCTTACATAAAGTAAACCTGCACTTGTACTTTTGTGTACGAAACTGAAATGTGATTGGCTCCGTACATCAATAGATAGAGTCAGTGAGAGAGATAGGACTTAGAAAAATTAGAAGATAGGACCCTCTCTCCCAGAGAGCTTATGTACAAAAGATCAACTTTGACCTTCCATAACTTACTGCTCAGGGGAGCAAATTCAGAGATTCTTTTTGCTATCGACTCAGGGGATTCTTCTCTTCACAAGGGTGAAGTTGGCCAGAGTTTTTGTCTGCGATGGTGGCAGTTGTTTTTTTTGAAACACAAAGGGGTCAGGGTTATCCTAGAGGCTTCTTGGAAGCTATCCACTATGAGGACTTATGGAGGTCTCGGAGTTTCAGGTTAGGGGCCCACCCTCTAGGGTACAAATCTTTAATGGAACTGGCTTCATATACTGGGAAAGTATGATGATAGGAGCTCTATGCGAAAAAAGGTTTTGGGGGATAGTGAGTGGTCCGTTGGGGCGTCCATCAAGTCTTGGAATTCCTCCAGGGTTTGGAGGAAGCAGATTCACCAGAAAAGAGGATCCACCTTCAGTGGAGGAAACAAAAGAAGGAGAGGTGATGGACAAAGGAAAGGAGAAGGAGGCGACCACACCATTAACAACTGGTCCGGCATTCATGTCACGTATTCGAAGGAGCGAAAAGAATGATACTGAAACCTGGGACTTCAACAATATGGCGGCAAAGCACTTCATCCTACGCCATCTCACTCAACGACTTGCATGTCCTCATTTGCAAGTAGAAAGGGCATCCGATCTTTGGATGGCTCTCATAGAGATGTACCGAAGTGGTACGATTCAGCAACAACAGTTGGCTGATCAGAAAGTTAATGAGTATGTATACAAAACGGGGAAGATGTTGGATTTTTGCAATGAGCTTGCTACACTCTTCATGGAGCTAGAGAGTGCAGGAAAAGATTTTAGTGAAAAAAAAAAGGTTAACAATTTACTGATGAAGTTACCCGATGAGTTCGAGAACATAGTCAACCGTGTGCAAGACTTGCCGGACTCAAGATTGATATGGAACTCAGTGGTAGGGATGATTCTCGTTCGGGAGAATACGATTGAGATCCGAAGGGGAGGAAAGAGTGGCCAAGCCTTGGCAACTGCGACCGATTGGAGGAACAAGAATTCCCGAAAACTGGTCGGAAACTATGGGGGGAGGGAGCAGAAAAATCAGACCGACGAGTTCAGACAAAGGGCTCCCAAAGGTTTATGTCATTTTTGTAAGAAACCTGGGAACTCTATGGCAGAGTGCACTAAGCTAACCGAGCTTCGGTTAAAGGAGGGGCAGACCGGTGGTACCCCGAGAGGAAAGAAAAAGAACCTTGTGACACAGGTACATGAGGTGGAATCCGAGGACGAGGACGATGAGCTCTTTTTAGATGAGGAGTTGGAGGCGAAAAACGAGGTCGAAATACCACGAAGGCAAAAATGTGCTTACGGTGGATTGAAACGTGAAGCAGGCTGAATTGTAGATTCAGGTGCCTCCATGCACATGTGTAAGGATAGGCACCTGTTCACTAAGAAAAAAAAATATTCCCACCGTAGAGACAGAGTACGGGGATGGGAGGATAGTCACCACTACTCTTGTAGGATCGGTAGATTTGAAAGTGTTAGTAGAAGGAAAGACATCCATAGTAACATTCTCCGATGTATTGTTTATTCCGGAGATGAACAAAAACCTAATCTCTACATCCGTATTAGATGATAAGGGTTTTTTTACTAGTACTAGGGAAGGAGTCTTTACTGCTAGTTTTGAGGAGGATGTCTATTTCATTGTTGAGAAAGGTAGCCATGGGATGTTTAGGCTGGTTTTAAGTAATGAAAAGAAGAAACTTTATTATCCTGGTGTTCATGATATTATGATGTGGCATAAGAGGCTTAGGCATGTGAATCTAGACAAGTTAAGAGAGATGAAAAAGATGGGAGTGGTGGAAGGGATTAAGTTTAGTGAGAATGATAATATAAGAGATTGTAGTGGATGTGCTCAAGGTAAAACACACAAATTACCCTTTCCTAAAACAGCCACCTATAAAGGAGAAAAAAACTCTAGATCTAGTACACACAGATATTTGGGGACCAGCTAAAGTGCCCTCACCGGGGGGGAAGAGATTTATGATCATTATCACTTATGATTGGTCTCGGTATTCCCGAGTGTATTTTTTGAAAAACAAGTTCCAAGCTCACGATTGTTTTAGACAATATAAAGCATGGAGCGAAAAACTTCATGAAACTCCAATCAAGAGAATAAGGAGTGATAATGGTGGAGAGTATACTTCTAACCAGTTTGAGGATTTTCTGAGGGAAGATGGGGTCCAACACCAAAAGACAGTTCCAGAAAACCCGGAACAGAATGGGGTAGCTGAAAGGTTAAATAGAACACTAAGTGATAGTGCTAGAAGTATGTTGTCAGATAAGAAGATAGGAAAAAGGTTTTGGGCAGAAGCAATGAACTGTGCTAATTACCTCAAAAATAGAGTTATTACTTCAGCTATAAAAGATCAACACCTTATGAGAGATAAACAGGCCGGAAACCAGACTTATCTCATTTAAAGGTTTTCGGCAGTCAAGTATTCAGTCTAGAAATACAGATCGGTCTAATTGGAAGCTAGATCCTAAAGGAAAACCGGGATACTTATTAGGATATGATGAGGATGTTAAAGGATATAGAGTTTATGATCTAAAAAGAGAAGATATAATCTTAGTAAAGCATCTAGTAGTTATGGATAAAGGAAAGTTTGTGGATCCCTTCAAATATACAAAGTCAGTAAAAATCAGATTTGAGTCAGAAAATTCCGATGAATTTGAGCTCCCTAACTATCCAGGTTTTAGAGAAGATGACATTCTTGCAGATACAAATCAGACCGAAAAGGACTCGGCTGTGGAAACTCCAGTATTAACTCTACGTGAGGCGGAAGACGTGGTGGAAATTGATTCGGAATCAAAGGATAGGGGAGAAGCCGAGTTTGTTCGAAAGAATCCACGAGAACCATCTATTCCGGCCTCAGATTTTGAGGGGGGAAGGAGAAGTAGCAAAAGACTACAAGAAAAACAGGTTAATAAGAAGGTAACTAAACTATCTCATCAAGATGAACCTCAAACTTATGGAGAGGCGATGACTTGTCCACAAAGAAACCGGTGGAAGACAGCCATCAATGAGGAGATGGCCTCAATTATGGCAGCCGATACTTGGGAGCTGGTGGATTGTCCACCTAACCGAAAACCAATCGGTTGTAAGTGGGTTTTCAAATTAAAACTGAACCCAGATAACACAATCGAGCGCTACAAGGCCCGATTAGTGGCAAAGGGGTTTACACAAAAAGAGGGAATTGACTACGAGGAAACATTTGCCCCGGTGGTCAAATTTCCCTCCGTTCGCATACTTCTGAGCCTGGCAGCAGCGGAAGACATGGAAGTGCACCAGATGGACATCAAGACAACCTTTTTGCATGGAGAATTGGAAGAGGAGATCTTCATGCGACAATCCGAAGGGTTTGTGGAGGAAGGAGAGGAGAGTAAGGTATGCCGACTGATTAAATCTCTATATGGTTTGAAACAGGCGCCTTGACAGTGGAATAACAAGCTTGATGAGTTTCTTACCGGTCTGAGATATATCCAGATCAGCTCAGACCACTCAATCTATGTTTTCGAAGATGAGGAAGGTTTTATATTTATTGCAATTTATGTTGATGATTTGCTCAACCCTTAAGTAAATCAATGGAAAAAATTAATAAATTGAAAACCGATCTTAATGGGAGATTTGAAATGAAGGATATGGGGGAAGCAAAATATATTTTGGGAATTGAAATAGAGAGAGACCGAAAAAGAAAAATTATAAGATTGACTCTAAAGGAAGCAATAGGGAACATGCTTGAAAAATTTCAAATGGATAAAGCTAATAGTTGTACAATTCCAATGGAGTTGAAGAAGGGAAGTGAGGGGAGTGAGGAAGAAGGAGTCATAGTCTTAGAGGAGGAATTATCTCCTGAAGAACAGAAGTTCATGCAGACTATTCCTTACAGGCAAGTAGTGGGAACTTTTATATTTTATGAATTGTACCCGGCCGGATTTAGCTGCAGCTGTAGGAGTGCTGAGTAGAAGTCTAAATGCTCCCACTAAGAGGGATTGGGAGGCAGCTAAGAGAGTCCTTAGATATTTGATAGGAACTACGGATCTATGGTTGCATTTGGGTGGGGAGAATACTGACATCACTACTTGGAGTGATACCAGTTATGGTGATGCTCCGATGAGGAGATGCACTTCTGGATATGTATTATATGTGGGTGATGGGGCTTGCTGTTGGAGTAGCAAACAACAAAAAATTATTGCTCAGTCCACCATGGAGGCTAAGTATATGGCCTCTTGCTTTGCTGTAAAAGAATTGATGTGGGTCAAGTCTTTGCTTGGTGAGCTTAGTCACTTTAAGAGTGGTGTGCAGAAATTTTTTTGTGATAATCAGGCAGCAATCGCTATTTGTGCCAATCCTATACATCATTTTTAAGCTAAACACATGGACATTAAACTCAGCTTTGTTAGAGAGAAAGTAGAAAAAAAAATAATCAGCTTAGAGTACCGACCAGATAGTGAGATGGTAGCAGATATGATGACCAAACCTGTGCCTTCCCCTAAGCTATTTTTTTGCAGGGAAAAGTGTGGTCTGAAATTAAAGATTGACTTGAAAATAAGGGGAGTGTAGAAATTAATGGTCTTTTAAAGTATTTTCTAGGTTTGAATAGAAATAAGAAAGAAGCCGAGGCAGTCTACCTCTAACTTCTCTCTCCAAACTCTCAAACTTGTCGCAGTCACTGAGAAATTGGAGAGGGAGCTAGAGCCATGGCTACCTAGGCTATCCAGAGGTTTACGGGAAAATATATTTTAGTTAGGGGTTTAATTTACTAAAAGATATGTGCCGGCCACATAATTTGATCCTGGTACCTACCGGCCAGCTGACAGCCGGTAGCCGGTAGCCTTAGCCGTTAAGTCTAGAAGTAGTGTTACGTACTATAGGGTTTGATAATTATTTAAACATTTATACGTAGAAAAGTTCATTTAACTATAACTGATTAGAGGAGACATATATCCATTAAATGTAAAAGTACGGATTCCGGTACGGATAAGAAACCAATACCGCGCATTTATCTCTTTAGTGAAACGAATACCGCGCATGTATTTATTACGAAATGTGAATTTAATCGGACGGCCGGAATTAACGCCGAGATCGCGGAAGAGGATTTCGGTGGTTTGTGGTCATCGCCACATCGGATGACACGTGGCGGAATGACATTGGATCGCGGCATCTCCGAGGATTAAGGGAGCGAATCCGGACATACCACGTGTCGACATTTAGGCCATGTCGTACAATGGCCGTACATAAAGTACACCGGCAGCTGTACTTTTGTGTACGAACCTGAAATCTGATTGGCTCCGTACATCAGTAGATAGAGTCTGTGAGAGAGATAGGACTTAGAAAAATTAGACGATAGGACCCTCTCTCTCTGAGAGCTTTTGTACAAAAAATCAACTTTGACCCTCTATAACTTTCTGCTTAGGGGAGAAAATTCAGAAATTCTTTTTGCTATCGACTCAGGGAAGTCTTCTCTTCACAAGGGTGAAGTTGGCCTGAGTTTTTATTTGCCAGGGTGGCATTTATTTTAGCTGAAACACAAAGGGGTCAGGGTTATCCTAGAGGCTTCTTGGAAGCTGTCCACTTTGAGGACTTATGGAGGTCACAGAGTTTCACCTTAGTAGTAGGCTTAGAGAGGTAGCTTACGACTTAGAATATTTTTGATTTTCCAGCCTCTCTCCCAGAGTGCACTTTTATTTGTGGACCAACTTTGGTTAGCCATAACTTAATGCTCAGGGGAGCAAATTCAGTGATTCTTTTCGCTGCGGACTTAGGGGAGTCCAGGCTACACAATGGTATAGTTGGTCAGAGATTTTCCGTCCCAGGGTGGGACTTATTCATTGTCAAAGTCAAAAGTGCAAATAATATCCTAGAGGCTTCACATAAGCTAGACATTCTGTGTACCAATGGAGGTCACAAAATTACAGGTTATGGGCCCATTGTCTAGGGTGCCCATTTTTAATGGAACAGGGTTCATTTATTGGGAAACCATGATAAGGGGTGCACTAGTTGAAAAACGGCTATGGGGCATTGAGAGTGGTCGTGTGCGTCGGCCATCCGTAAAATTGGGAGTTCCACCAAGGTTTGGAGGATCTGCGGGGGCAAAGGCGGAATAGGATGTTGGAGAGCATCGTGTCGGACATAGGGAAGGAGAAGAGGAAGGAAAAACTTACATCGATGCCTACTCGATCGGTTTTGGCAGCAGGTGTTTAGAAAAACCGAGGCTAATGATAGTAAAATCAAGGATTTCAACAATACCGTGGCGACTCATTTTATTCTCGGGCGTCTCACCCAGGCAGTGGCTACACCTCATCTTCATGTGGATAGGGCGGACGAGTTGTGGGAGGCACTTGTCAACATTTACAATAGTGGTACAATTCAGCAGCAGAAGCTGGCGGATCAAAAGGTACAGGCTTATGGGTACAAAGGGGGAAAGATGTTATTTTTTTGTAATGACTTGGCCGGGTTATTTATAGAGTTAGAGAGTGCATGGAAAAGGGAGACTGAGAAAGAGAAGGTGCATACTTTGTTGATGAAACTCCCAGATGATTATGAAAACATTGTTAACAGGGTTTAGGACTTGCCAGATCATCGATGGAATTGGAACTCCGTTGTGGGAATGATTTTGGTCCGAGAAAACACAATTGAGATTCGTAGAGGAGGAAAGAGTGTTCAGGCATTGGCTGCTAGAACTAATTGGGGAGATAAGGATTCCAAGAAACCTTATGGAAACTTTGGTGGAGGGGGAAGAGGAAATCAATCGGAAGGATCTGGATCGAGGCCTCCGAAGGGGCTTTGGCACTTTTGTAAGAAGCCGTGACATTACATGGCAGAGTGTACTAGACTATCAAAGTTGAGATTGAAGGAGGAACATGTCGGAAAACCAGCCGCAAACAAAAAGAAGGCATTTGTGGCAACACAAGTCATCGGAGACGACTCCGATGAGGACGATGGAGAACTTCTCCTCAACGAGGAGCTGGAGGTGAAACGTGAGCCGGAGATTCCAAGGAGGCAAAAGTGTGCTTTCGGTGGAGTAAGAGAAGCTCCTGAAGAAGGATGGATTATTGATTTAGGAGCCTCTATGCATATGTGTAGAGAAAATTCATTGCTTACCAAAATGAGAAAGATCCCTACTGTAGAGATAGAGTATGGGGATGGGGATGGGAGAATAGTCACCACTAATTTAGTGGGATCTGTGGATCTGAGAGTCTTGGTTGATAGAAAGGCATCCATAGTCACTTTCTCAAATTTTCTTTTTATCCCAGAGTTGAACAATAATCTTATCTCTACGTCGGTCTTAGATGATAAGGGTTTTGAGACTAGTACTAAGAAAGGAGTCTTTGTTGCTAGGTATGAGAATGAAGTGTACTTCACAGTTGAAAAGGGTAGCCAAGGAATGTTTAGGCTGAATTTGAGTAATGGAAAGACGGGAGTTTACTATGTTGGTGTAAGGGATTTGATGATGTGGCATAAAAGATAGGGACATGTGCATCTAGATAGATTAAAAGATATGAAGAAAATGGGTGTAGTTTAGGGCATACATTTTGGAGATGATGAGACTTTGGATGATTGTAGTGGGTGTGCTCAAGGAAAAGCTCACTGGTTGCCTTTTCCAAAAACCGCAACATATAAGGGTGAAAAGGTTTTATATTTCGTTCACACTGACATATGGGGACCGGCTAAAGTGCTATTAGTTAGAGGGAAAAGATTTATGCTTACTATCACTGATGATTGGTCTAGATACTCTAGAGTATATTTCTTCAAAAACAAATCTGAGGCTTCGGCTTATTTAAATGAATATAAATCATGGAGTGAAAAACTTGATGAGACACCTATAAAGAGAGTAAGAAGTGATAATGGGGGGGAATTCACTTCTAATGAGTTTGAGGATTACTTCAAAGAGGAAGGGGTTCAACACCAAAAGACTGTCCCAAAGATCCCCCAGAGCAAAATGGTGTAGCCGAGAGACTTAATCGGACATTAAGTGATAATGCCCATAGTATGTTGACGGATAAAAAGATAAGGAACACTTTTTGGGCAGAAGCTATGAATTGTGCTAACTTTCTCAAAAATAGAGTCCTTACCTCAGCTGTTAAAGGTCAAACACCTTATGAAAGATGGACCGGAAGAAAACCTAACATATCACACTTAAAGGTGTTTGGAAGTCAAGTGTTTAGTTTAAACACAGAAAAATCTGATTGGAAGTTAGATGCTAGAGGAAAGCCGGGATACTTACTTGGGTATGATGAGAACGTAAAAGGGTATAGAGTTTATGATCTCGGTAGAGAAGACATAATTCTAGTAAAACACTTGGTAGTTATGGATGAAGGAATATCCATAGATCCCTTTAAGTGTACAAAACCGGTAAGAATTTGAATTGAATTCGAAAGTGAGTTAAATTCAGATTCTACTATCCGAACTCCGGTTCAGCCTTACCTTGCAGAGGAGGAGAAAAATCTAACTGAGAGTGACCTTCTCTCGGAGTCACAACTTCCGATGTAAACCGATGAAGATAACGAGGAAAGATCGGAAATGGACGATGAACGACCGAAGATGGACTCCACGGATAGGGGAGAAGGTGAAGTTGTTTGGAGAAACCCGAGATTACCCTCCATGCAACTCTGAGACCTCCATAGGTCCTCATAATGGACATTTTGCAAGAAGCCTCTAGGATAACCCAGACCCCTTTGTGTTTCAGCCAAAATAACTTCCACCTTGGCACACAAAAACTCTCACCACCTTCAACCATGTGAAGGCAAGACTCCCTTGAGTCGATAACAAAAAGAATCTCTGAATTTGCTCTCCTGAACAGTAAGTTATAAAGGGTCAAAGTTGACCTTTTGTATAGAAACTCTTTGGGAGAAAGGGTCCTATCTACCAAATTTTTCTAAGTCCTATCTCTCTCTAAAACTAAATATACTGATGTACAACACCAATCATATTACACTTCCGTACACCAAAGTACAACTACCGGTGTACTTTAAGTACGGAAATTGTACAAAATGGCCTAAATGTCGACACATGTCATATTTGGATTCGGTCCCATAATCCTCGGAGATGACGCGATCCAACGTAATCGTGCCGCGTGTCATCCGATGTGGCGATGACCACAAACCGCAGAGATTCTCTTCCGCGATCTCGGCTTTCTCCCCGGTCGTCCGATTGAATGTAGATTTCAATCATAGCCGTCATAAATGCTTGCGCGGTATTTGTTTTGTTAAAGAAACAAATGTGCGGTACTCAATTTTTATCCATACCGTAATCCGTACTTTACACAACTGGATTTATGAATTCCAAAATCAATTTCGTTAAATGAATTATCCTACGTGGTAACAGTTAAATATATATCAAACCCTAGAGCATCTAACACTAGTCCTAAACTTAATGGATAAGTCTATTGGCTACCGACGATCTATGGACGACAGGTACCAAGATCAAATCCAAGATCCGACATCATCCCTTTTTAGTAAATAAACTACCTATCCGTGAATCAACTAATCTATTTCCCGTAAACCTCTGGATAACCTAGGTAGCCATGGCTCTAGCTTCCTATCCAACTTCTCAGTGACTGCAACAAGTGTGGGAGTTGGAGAGAGAAGTTAGAGACAAACTGCCTCAGCTTCTTTCTATATTTTAATTTAGACCTAGAAAACACAAAAAGAACCATCGATTTCTACACTCCCCTTATTTTCTAGTCAATCTTTTATTTCAACCACACTTTTCCCTGTAGAAAATTAGCTTGGGGGAAGGCAAAGGTTTGGTCATCATATCTGCTACCATCTCGCTATCTGGTCGGTACTCTAAACTGATTATTTTTTTTTCTACTTTCTCTCTAACAAAGTTGAGTCTAATGTCCATGTGTTTGGCTTTAAAATGATGTTTAGGATTGGCAAAAATAGCTATTGCTGTTTGATTATCACAAAAAAAAATTTGCACACCACTCTTAAGGTGACCAAGCTCACCAAGCAAAGACTTGACCCACATCAATTCTTTAACAACAGAGCAAGAAGCCATATACTCAGCCTCTATGGTGGACTAAGCAATAACCTTTTGTTGTTTGCTACTCCAACAGCAAGCCCCATCACCCACATATAATGCATATCTAGAAATACATCTCCTCATCGAAGCATCACCATAACTGGCATCACTCCAAGTAGTGATGTCAGTATTCTCCCCACCCACATGTAACCATAGATCCCTAGTTCCTATCAAATATCTAAGGACTCTCTTAGCTGCCTCCCAATCCTTCTTAGTTGGAGCATTAAACTTCTACTCAGCACTCCTACAGCTGCAACTAAATCCGGTTGGGTACAATTCATAAAAAATATTAGGCTTCCCACTACTTGCCTTTAAGAAATAAATTGCATGAACTTCTGTTCTTCAAGACTTAATTCCTCATCTAAGACTATGACTCTTTCTTCCTCACTCCCCTCACTTCCCTTCTTGAACTCCATTGGAGTCGTATAAGTATTAGCTTTATCCATCTAAATTTTTTCATCATGTTCCCTATTGCTTCTTTTTGAGTCAATCTTATAATATTTCTTTCTCGGTCTCTTTCTACTTGAATTCCCAAAACATATTTTGCTTAACCCATATCTTTTATTTCAAATCTCCCCGTAAGATTTGTTTTCAGTTTATTAATTTTTACCATTGACTTACTTAAAACAAGCAAATCATCAACATAAATTGCAATAAATATAACACCTTCCTCATCTTCAAAAACATAGATTGAGTGATCTGAGTTTATCCGGATATATCCTTGACTGGTAAGAAACTCATCAAGCTTCTTATTCCACTGTCGAGCGCTTATTTCAAACCATAAAGAGATTTAATCAGCTGGCATACCTTACTCTCCTCTCCTTCCTCCACAAATCCTTCAGGTTGTCGCATGAAGATCTCCTCTTCCAATTCTCCATGCAAAAAGGTTGTCTTGATGTCCATCTAGTGCACCTCCATGTCTTCCGCTGCTGCCTGACTGAGAAGTATGCAAACGAAGAGAAATCTGACGATCGGGGCAAAGTTTTCCTCGTAGTCGATTCCTTCTTTCTGTGTAAATCCTTTTGCCCCTAATCGGGCTTTGTAACGCTCAATGGTGTTATCAAGGTTCAGTTTTAATTTGAAAACCCACATACAACCGATTGGTTTTCGGTAAGGCGGACAATCCACCAGCTCCTAAGTATCGGCTGCCATAATTGAGGCCATCTAATCATTGATCGTTGTCTTCCGCCGGTTCCTTTCTAGACAGGTTATCGCCTCTCCATAAGTCTGAGGTTCATCTTGATGAGATAGTTTTATTACCTTGTTATTAACCTATTTTTCTTGCAATCTTTTGCTACTTCTCCTCCCCCCGTCAAAATCTGTGGCCAAAATAGATGGTTATCGGGGGTTTTTTTGAACAATCTCGACTTCTCCACTATCCTTTGTTTCAGAATCAATTTCCACCACGTGTTCCGCTTCGGGTAGAGTTATCACTGGAGTTTCCGCAGCCGAGTCCTTTACGGATTTATTTGTGCCTGCAAGAATGTCATCTTCTCTTAAACCTGGATAATTAGGAAGCTCAAAGTCATCGGAATTTTTTGACTCAAATCTGATTTTTACTGACTTTGTATACTTGAAGGGATCCACATACTTTCCTTCATCCATAACAACTAGATGCTTTACTAAGATTATATTTTCCCTTTTTAGATCATAAACTCTATATCCTTTAACATCCTCATCATATCCTAATAAGTATCCCGATTTTCCTTTAGGATCTAGCTTCCAATTAGACCGATCTGTATCTAGACTGAATTCTTGACTGCCAAAAACCTTTAAGTGAGATATATTTGGTTTCTGGCCGGTCCATCTCTCATAAGGTGTTTGACCTTTTAAGTTGAAGTAAGAACTCTATTTTTGAGGTAATTAGCACAGTTCATTCCTTCTACCCAAAATCTTTTTCCTATCTTCTTATTCGACAACATACTTCTAGCACTATCGCTTAGTGTCCTATTAAATCTTTCAGCTACCCCATTTTGTTCCGGGTTTTCTGGAACTATCTTTAGGTGTTGGACTCCATCTTCCCTCAGAAAATCCTCAAACTGGTTAGAAGTATACTCTCCACCATTGTCACTCCTTACTCTCTTGATTAGAATTTCATGGAGTTTTTCGCTCCATGCTTTATATTGTCTAAAACAATACTGAGCTTCTTACTAGTTTTTCAAAAAATACACCCTAGAATACCGAGACCAATCATCACTGATAGTCATCATAAATCTCTTCCCCCTCGGTGAGGGCACTTTGGCCGGTCCCCAAATATCTGTGTGTACTAAATCTAGAATGTTTTCTCCCTTATAAGTGGTTGTTTTGGGAAAGGGTAATCTGTGTGCTTTACCTTGAACACATCCACTACAATCACTTAGATTCTCACTTTCACCGAACTGAATCCCTTCCACCACTCCCATGTTTTTCATCTCTCTTAACTTATCTAGATTCACATACCCAAGCCTCTTATGCCACAACATTATATCATGAACACCAGCATAATAAAGTTTCTTCTTTTCATTGCTTGAAATTAGCCTAAACATCCCTTGGCTACCTTTTTCAGCGGTAAAATAAACTTCTTTCTCAAAACTAGAAGTAAAGACTCCTTTCCTAGTGCTAGTATCAAAACCCTTATCATCTAATACAGACGTAGAGATGAGGTTTTTTTTCAGCTCCGGAATTAACAATACATCGGAGAATGTAACTATGGATGTCTTTCCTTCTACTAACACTTTCAGATCCACCGATCCTACAACAGAAGTTGTGACTATCCTCCCATCCCCGTACTCTATCTCTACGGTGGGAATCTTTTTTATCTTAGTGAACATGTGTTTATCCTTACACATGTGCATGGAGGCACCTGAATCTACAATCTAGCCTGCTTCACCTTTCAATCCACCGAAACTATATTTCTTCTTTTGTGGATTTTTTACCTCGTTTATCGCTTCCAACTCCTCATCCAATAGGAGCTCATCGTCCTCGTCTTCGGATTCCACTTCATGTACCTCTATCACAAGAGCCTTTTTCTTACCTATCGGATTTCCACCAGTCTGCCCCTCTTTTAACCAAAGCTCGATTAGCTTAGTGCACTCCGCCATATAGTGCCCTTGTTTCTTAAAGAAATGACATAAACCCTTGGGAGCCCTTGGTCCGAACTCGTCGATCTGATTTTTCTTCTCCCCCCCTTCGTAATTTCCGACCGGTCTCTAGGAATCCTTGTTCCTCCAATCGGTCATAGCTGCCAAGGCTTGCCCACTCTTTCCTACCCTTCAGATCTCAATCGTATTCTACCGAACAAGAATCATTCCTACCATAAAGTTCCATATCCACCTTGAGTCCGGCAAGTCCTGCACACGGTTGACTATGTTCTCCAACTCATCGGGTAACTTCATCAGTAAACAGTTAACATTTTCTTTTTCACTAAAATCTTTTCCAGCACTCTTTAGCTCCATGAAAAGTGTAGCAAGCTCATTGCAAAAATCCAACATCTTCCCCCCTTTGTATACATACTCCTTAACTTTGTAATCAGCCAACTTTTGTTGATGAATTGTACCACGTCGGTACATCTCTATGAGAGCCATCCAAAGATTGGATTTCATTTCTACCTGCAAATGAGGACATGCAAGCCCTTGAGTAAGATGGAGGAGGATGAAGTGCTTTGCCACCATATTGTTGAAGTCCTAGGTATCAGTATCATTCTCCTCGTTCCATGGAATAGGTGGCATGAATGCTGAACCAGTTGCTATTGGTGTGGTCGTCTCCTTCTCCATTCCTATGTCCACCACCTCATCTTCCTTTGTCTCCTCCCTTGAAGATGGATTTGCTTTCCTTGTGAATCTGCTTTCTCTAAACCATGGAGGGATTCCAAGACTTGATGGACGCCCCACTCGTCCACTCACTATCCCCCAAAACCTTTTCTCGTATAGAGCTCTTGTCATCATACTTTCCCAGTATATGAAGCCATTTATTTTTTTTAAATGGGTATCACAGAGGGTGGGCCCATAACCGGCAACTTTGAGACCCCCATAGGTCCTCAGAATGGATAGCTTTGAAGAAGCCTCTTGGAAAACCCTGACCCCTTTGTGTTTCAGCAAGAATAACTGCCACCCTGGTAGACAAAAACTTTGACCACCTTCTCTTTTGTGAAGGCAAGACTCCTTTGAGTCAATAGCAAAAAGAATCTCTGAATATGCTCCCTTGAGCAGTAAGTTATGGAGGGTCAAAGTTGACCTTTGTACAGAAGCTCTCTGAAGAGAGGGTCATATCTACCAAATTTTTCTATGTCCTATCTCTCTCTAAAACTTTATCTATTGATGTACGGCACCAATCATATTACACTTTCGTACACAAAGGTACAGCTGCTGATGTACTTTATGTACGGATATTGTACGACATGGCCTAAATGTCGACACATGTCATATACGGATTTGGTCCCGTAATTTCCAAAGATGTCGCGATCCTACGTAATCGTGACGCGTGTCATCCAATGTAACATGACCACAAACCTTCGAGATTCTCTTTCGCGATCTCGTCTTTCTTCCCGGCCGTCCGATTGAATGCAAATTTCAATCGTAGCCGTCATAAATACTTGCGCGGTATTTGTTTCGTTAAAGAAACAAATGTGTGGTACTCGTTTCTTATCCATATCGTAATCCGTACTTTACATAACTCGATCTATGTATTCGGGAAACAATTCGCGTTAAATGAATTATCCTACGTGGTAACTGTTAAATTAATATCAATTCCTTTAGCATCTAACACTAGTCCTAGACTTAATGGATAAGTCTACTGGCTACCGGCGATCTATGGACGACAAGTACCAGGATAAAATCCTGGATCCGACATCATCCATTTTTAGTAAATTAACTACCAATCCGTGAATCAGCTAATCAATTTCCCGTAAACCTCTTTTTAGCCTAGGTAGCCATGGCTCTAGCTTCCTATTGTCCATAGCCTATTTCAGCCATGGATTACTCACGCAAGCACAACAGACTACCCTTCAAACAGGTGTGTTTGCGACAGCACAGATTACTCCACAATAAACAAAATAACCTTAAACTTCACCAATAGGCAGTATACTTTAGACATTGTAAGCTTCAAAAGGTAGAGCCAAATCAACCAAGGAATCTAGAAGATATAAGCACTAAAGTTTCACAAAAACAGCTGACAACTTCAAAAACTAGCCACTTAGACTGCTCACAGAATCTTACACAGATTCTTGAATGGTATGAAACTTTACACACATAAATATTCTATATCACAAAATATCCACACAAAATTTTACATGAATGCACCAAACAGAGTGATCACACCAACAGGTCAAAGATGTAGAAAACGGTCTGCCATTGCTTTGATTAAACTTGACTGTGATACTCAAAATATTCGAAGTCCTACAAGTTATACTCAAAGAGTTCACTACTGAATGTACGGAGGCATACCAGTCGTATGGTATCTACTATCTACCTAAACTATTGTAAGTATACCCGAATAGTTCGAGGTATGTCAGACCGAACAAATCTACACTAATAACTAATTAGCAAAAAGACAAACCTATGTTGTACATAACATTTACACCGACATCTCAACAATCTTTGTACGTCAAAAACCAAGCTACCACTAATTAAACATCATTTCTCACAATCTATACTAGTCATATTATCCGCAGCTGTGTTAGCTACTTTGTCCATGCGGATCATATCAAGGTAACCGCAACTATGTTGACTCGTTTGCATCGCAGGTGCTTTGTATCGCCGGCGCATATTCATCCAAAATAACCGCAGTTGCGTTATCCTGTCTGCGTCACAACTGCGTCGTACCGGCGGTGCCTGTTTCAACATTTCGTTTATTCCACATCGGATCGCTTCGCGATCCGCTGTCTATTTGTCAATGCTTGTACACGCCACTCAGTGAGTCTTTTACATCACTTAAATTATATCCGTTCGTTCGCTCCCCCGATCCATGAATCCATTCGAACCTCCACATTAAATTCCATAGCGAACGAACTGTCGCGTATGCACGAAACAAGTTTTCAAAACAACACTCCCCCAAAAATTTAGTTTCGTGCACTTATAAAAATATTCATCATGTAATGTTATGCTGCTATACTGCGCTAGTTCGACATCGCAGCGCAAAATGAATACAATATGCGGCGTGTACTGCTATGCTGCCATGCTGCACTATTTTGACATCGCAACTCTAGCAGCTGCTCCTTTCACCCTTAACTTCCTCCTCATAGCCTCATCTACTGAGAACTAAAGCTTTCAATTTTAATACTCCCTTAAAGCTTTAAACTCAGTAGTCCATGCAGATATTTCTACCCTAATGGAGATACAAACAAAATGAAGAATGTAAAATATTTAGAGATTAAAAATTCTCTATCAACCTCCACTACTAATGATTCAAAAATATTAGCCAAAACAATACATCACCACTGTTTTGCTGACGTCGCCATGTCCCATTTGCCTTGCTAAAAACCACCACCTTGCAGAATTTGTCTTGTAACAGCTCCTCGTAAGTCATAAATGTGAAACTGTCACTTCCACTTACGCTATAACACCACTACTTCCGCTACGTTACTTCACTTCGTTGCTGCGTTGCGAAGCGAACTGCTTCCGCTAATTCTCCACTGCTTCCGCTGCGTTCCTGCCATGTATTCCAAACTTCCCCTTCTTGACAACTGCCTCTTTGCCGAGTTAATCATTTAATATGCAAACACTCTTTGTCTTCCACGAAAAACTTTATCAACCATTTCCTTAATTTCTATGAATTTTACAAACTTATAGATTTGAATATCAACCCGTAACAGCTCCCCCTTTGCCATAAATGTCAAATTGTCCTTTCAGTAATGATATAGCACCTCTCTAGTAACTCTGAATTCCACCCGTAATCGTCACTTAGTCATATGATCAGTATTTGTCAAAATTATCTATCTTCTACCCACTTTTATTAAACAATTGTTGTACCTCGTCCCCTATCATATACTTCCATGTCATCCGTTGCGCTGCTATGCTGCGTCGCTGCTTCGCAATGTGAACTGCTTCCGATGATTCACCACTGCTTCCGCTACCTCTTTTGTTTTCAAAAATACATAAATAACACTTTTTATTTCTTTTTAACTAACTCAACAATGAATAACATTAAATCTAAAATCCTACCAGAAATATTGAATGTCAAAAGGAGCTTGTCTTTATAAGACATGCCTGTAGTATAAGTTTTTCCAAAATTAAGATTTCTCTAAATTCACGTTTTCGAGAAAATCATTTCTCCTGTTCTCTTCTCTTAATCATTTTCTGAGCATGCTTTCTTCTGCCTTTGATCCGTTGAATATTGCATCTTCTCTTTGTTTTCTTCATTATCTTTTGTCTTTTCTGAAAATTTTCACTTCTGTCACAGTTTTCTACTCGTTTAATGTCAAAAATATGAATTTTCTATTTTACCTCTATGTTTTTCTTCGTAGATTTGCTATTCCCATTAACTTCATTCATCTGAGAAATTTTAATTTTGATCTTTCTTCTTTTCATCTGCACTCTTTTCTTCCTATGTTCTTTTCCTATATTTCTAACGTTTGCATTTCTATTACATTTTTCACTCCCACAAACTTCTTTTCTCAATCCAATTTTCTGAACAATTTTTCTTTGTTCTTTTCCTAGTTCACCAATTTCCACATCCACCTTATTTCTAGTTTTTGCTTCTAAGTGTCCATCTCTTCCTTCAACTCCTCTTGCTTTAGTTAACAAGCTTTCTTGTAGGCATTTTTCACTCACTGATTTGTCATCTGATAAGGTCACAAAAACCGTGTCGTTCTCTCTTTCGTCCTTTTTCCTTTCTTCAATAAACTCTTCCTTCGTAACTCTTTGGTACTCACCAATCTGTCGTCGGGAAAAGAGACAGACACCAAATCCTTTTCTGTCACCTCCTTCTCCTCATTCCGAACAACAGAAAAGGTCGGTTGGTAAATAAATTTTTCAACATACTGTGTATGCCTTTTGTCATCGGTTGAGTCTTATCTCTCACTCACGAAAGAACTTGATTCTCTTCTTGTTGATGGTCGAACTAGGTTGCTGTCCCATCCATCTTTGAAATTCCCTGTAACACATACCCTGAAGGTATGTCCCAAATCATTACAATAAAAACAATTCTTTTGCCGATCTCCGAACTCGCTATTCTTTTTAATTTTCTGAAACTGAGACTTAGATTCCTTTATATTCCTCTTACTTGATAAAACCTTTCTATTAGCCTCTTCATCTAGAACAACACGTCTTAGTACAGTTAAGCTCCAATCCCTTTTATCAATTAAAGTCAATCGATCTAAAGCACTCTAATATTCTTTATGTGGACTTCTCATTAATAATATAGCTTGTTGGGCATATGTAATGTTTCCTCTTGCCAAATCATTTTCTGCAAATAATACTTGTAAGTCAATAGAGTGTTTCTCCATACTACCTCCTACATTCTTGAATTCAACTCTTTTGGTAACATTGCTAAGCCAATGATATAAAGAAGTCTTTGCATACATACATTCTATGCACTTCCATAATGCAGATGCCTTTTTAAAACTTAAGTATAACATTGCCAAATCCTCAGTCAAGGAGTTTTTGATAACCCTTAGACACTCATGATATTTCCTTTTCCATCCATTTGATGTTTCGGCCAAGGTACCGTCCACCACATCTATTAGCTCCATCATCTCGAAGTAGCTCTCGAGTGCATCCTTCCAATAGTGATATTTTGATTCATCAAATATGGGTAGCAATGGGTGTGGGCCCAAAACCTGTTGTCCATAGCCTATTTCAGCCACGGATTACTCACGGAAGCACAACAGACTTCCCTTCAAACAGGTGTGTTTGCGACATCACAGATTACTCCACAATAAACAAAATTACCTTAAAAATCACCAGTAGGCAGTATACTATAGACACTATAAGCTCTTAAAGTTACAGCCAAATCCACTAAGGAATCTAGAAGATATAAGCTCCAGAGTTTCACAAAAATAGCTGACAGCTTCACAAACTAACCACTTAGACTGCTCACAGAATCTTACTGAGATTCTTGAATGGTATGAAACTTTACACACATATATATTCTATATCAAAGAATATTCCCACAAAGTTTTACATAAATGCACCAAACAGAGTTATCACACCAACAGGTCAAAGATGCAGAAAACCGTTTGCCATTGCTTTGATTAAACTTGACTGTGATACTCAAAATATTCTAAGTCCTACAAGTTATACTCAGAGAGTTCACTACTGAATTTACGGATCAATACCAGCCGTACGGTATCTACTATCTACCTAAACTATTGTAAGTATACCCGAATAGTTCGAGGTATGTCAGACCGAACAAATCTACACTAATATCTAATTAGCAAAAAGACAAACCTATGTTGTACATAAAATTTACACCGACATCTCAGCAATCTTCGTGCGTCAACAACCAAGCTACCACTAAGTAAATATCATTACTCACAATCTATACTAGTCATATTATCCGCAGCTGCGTCAGCTGCTTTGTCCATGCAGATCATATCAAGTTAACCCCAATTGCGTTGACTCGTATGCGTCGCAGCTGCTCCGTACCGGCGGCGCATATTCATCCTGAAACTCTGAGACCTCCATAAGTCCTCAGAGTGGACAACTTCTAAGAAGCCTCTAGGATAACCTTGACCCCTTTGTGTTTCACCAAGAACAACTGCCACCCTGGCAGACAAAAACTCTGATCAACTTCACCTCGTGAAGGGAAGACTCCCTTGAGTCGATAGCAAAAAGAATCTCTGAATTTGCTCCCCTGAGCAGTAAGTTATAGAGGGTCAAAGTTGACCTTTTGTACAGAAGCTCTCTGGAAGAGAGGGTCCTATCTCCTAATTTTTCTAAGCCGTATCTCTCTCACAGACTCTATCTACTGATGTACGGAGCCAATCAGATTACTCCTCCGTACACAAAAGTACAGTTGCCGGTATACTTTGTGTACGAATGTTGTACAACATGGCCTAAATGTCGACACGTGGTATCTCCGGATTCGCTCCCTTAATCCTCGGAGATGCCGCGCTCCAATGTCATTCTGCCATGTGTCATCCGATCTGTCGATGATAAAAAACCGCCGAAATTCTCTTCCGCAATCTCAGCGTTTAATTTCGGCCGTCCGATTAAATTTACATTTAATCGTAGCCGTAATAATTACATGCGCGGTATTTGTTTCGGTAAATAAATAAATGAACGAAATTCGTTTCTTAAACGTACCGTAATCCGTACTTTTACATTATTGGATCTATATCTCTCGTAAAACTATTTCAGTTAAATGAACTATCCTACGTGTTAATATTTAATTAATTATCAATCCCTATAATACGTAACACTATCTCTAGACTTAACGGTTAGAGCTAACGACTACCGGTTGATTACCGGCCGACAGGTTCCATGATCAAATCCTAGAGGCGGCACATATATTTCAGTAAATGTATTCTAAATTATAAATAAACTAATATTTATATCCCGTAAAACTCTGGATAGCCTAGGTAGCCATGGCTCTAGCTTCCTCTCCAATTTCTCAGTGACTGCGACAAGTTTGAGAGTTGGAGAGAGAAGTTAGAGGTAGACTCCTCGACTTCTTTCTATATTTCTATTCAGACCTAAAGAATACTTTAAAAGACCATTAATTTCTACACTCCCCTTATTTTCTAGTCAATCTTTAATTTCAGACCGCATTTCTCCCTGCAGAAAATTAGCTTAGGGGAAGGTACAGGTTTGGTCATCATATCGGCTACCATCTCACTATCTGGTCGCTACTCTAAACTGATTATTTTGTTTTCTACTTTCTCTCTAACAAAGCTGAGTCTAATGTCCATGTGTTTAGCTTTAAATTGATGTTTAGGATTGGCAAAAATAGCGATTGGTGCCTAATTATCACAAAAGATTTTCTGCACACCACTCTTAAGGTGACCAAGCTCACCAAGCTAAGACTTGACCCACATCAATTCTTTTACAGCAGAGCAAGAGGCCATATACTCAGCCACCATGGTGGACTGAGCAATAACTTTTTGTTGTTTGCTACTCTAACAGCAAGCCCCATCACCCACATATAATGCATATCCAGAAGTGCATCTCCTCATCGGAGCATCACCATAACTGGCATCACTCCAAGTAGTGATGTCAGTATTCTCCCCACCCAAATGCAACCACAGATCCCTAGTTCCTATCAAATATCTAAGGACTCTTTTAGCTGCCTCCCAATCCCTCTTAGTGGGAGCATTTAGACTCCTACCCAGCACTCCTACAGCTGCAGCTAAATTCGGCCAGGTACAATTCATGAAATAGATTAGACTTCCCACTACTTGCCTGTAAGGAATAGTCTGCATGAACTTTTGTTCTTCAAGAGATAATACCTCGTCTAAGACTATGACTCTAACTTCCTCACTCCCCTCACTTCCCTTCTTCAACTCCATTGGAGTTGTACAACTATTAGCTTTATCCATCTGAAATTTTTCAAGCATGTTCCCTATTGCTTCCTTTTGAGTCAATCTTATAATTTTTCTTTTTTCGGTCTCTTTCTACTTGAATTCCCAAAATATATTTTGCTTCCCCCATATCCTTCATTTCAAATCTCCCCTTAAGATCGGTTTTCAGTTTATTAATTTTTTCCATTGATTTACTTAGAACAAGCAAATCATCAACATAAATTGCAATAAATATCAAACCTTCCTCATCTTCAAAAACATAGATTGAGTGATATGAGCTGATCTAGATATATCCCAGACCGGTAAGAAACTCATCAAGCTTCTTATTCCACTGTCGAGGCGCTTGTTTCAAACCATAAAGAGATTTAATCAGCCGGCATACCTTACTATCCTCTCCTTCCTCCACAAACCCTTCGGGTTGTCGCATGAAGATCTCCTCTTCCAATTCTCCATGCAAAAGGTTGTCTTGATGTCCATCTGGTGCACTTCCATGTCTTCCGCTGCTGCCAGGCTGAGAAGTATGCGGATGGAGGGAAATCTGACCACCGGGGCAAAGGTTTCCTCGTAGTCAATTCCCTCTTTTTGTGTAAATTCCTTTGTCACTAATTGGGCCTTGTAGAGCTCGATTGTGTTATCTGGGTTCAGTTTTAGTTTGAAAACCCACTTACAACCGATTGGTTTTCGATTAGGTGGATAATCCACCAGCTCCCAAGTATCGGCTGCCATAATTGAGGCCATCTCCTCATTGATTGCTGTCTTCCACCGGTTTCTTTATGGACAAGTCATCGCCTCTCCATAAGCTTGAGGTTCATCTTGACGAGATAGTTTTGTTACCTTGTTATTAACTTGTTTTTCTTGCAATCTTTTGCTACTTCTCCTTCCCCCCTCAAAATTTGAGACCGGTATAGATGGTTCTCGTGGATTCTTTTGAACAAACTCGGCTTCTCCCCTATCCCTTGATTCCGAATCAATTTCCACCACGTCTTCCGCTTCGGGTAGAGTTGTCACAGGAGTTTCCACAGCCGAGTCCTTTTCGGTCTGATTTGTATGTGCAAGAATTTCATCTTCTCTAAAACCTGGACAGTTAGGAAGCTCAAAGTCATCAGAATTTTCTGACTCAAATCTGATTTTTATTGACTTTGTATACCTCAAGGGATCCACGGACTTTCCTTCATCCATAACTACTAGATGCTTTACTAAGATTATATCTTCCCTTTTAAGATCGTAAACTCTATATCCTTTAACATCCTCATCATATCCTAATAAGTATCCCGGTGTTCCTTTAGGATCAAGCTTCCAATTGGACCGATCATATGTTTGGTTTTCGGCCTGTCCATCTCTCATAAGGTGTTTGATCTTTTATAGCTGAAGTAAGAACTCTATTTTTGAGGTAATTAGCACAGTTCATTGCTTCTGCCCAAAACCTTTTTCCTATCTTTTTATCTGACAACATACTTCTAGCACAATCACTTAGTGTTCTATTTAACCTTTCAGCTACCCCATTCTGATCCGGGTTTTCTGGAACAGTTTTTTGGTGTTGGACCCCATCTTCCCTTAGAAAATCCTCAAACTCTCCACCATTGTTACTCATTATTCTCTTGATTGGAGTTTCATGGATTTTTTCGCTCCGTGCTTTATATTGTCTAAAACAATCTTGAGCTTCGGACTTGTTTTTCAAAAAATACACCCGGGAATACCGAGACCAATCATCAATGATAATCATCATAAATCTCTTCCCACCCACTGAGGGCACTTTAGCCGGTCCCCAAATATCTGTGTGTACTAGATCTATAATTTTTTCTCCCTTATAGGTGGTTGTTTTAGGAAAAGGTAATATGTGTGCTTTACCTTGAGCACATCCACTACAATCACTTATTTTATCACTCTCACTGAACTGAATCCCTTCCACCACTCCTATCTTTTTCATCTCTCTTAACTTATCTAGATTCACATGCCCAAGCCTCTTATGCCACATCATAATATCATGAATACCAGCATTATAAAGTTTCTTCGTTTCATTACTTAAAATCAGCCTAAACATCCCATGGCTATCTTTCTCAGCAATGAAATAGACATCCTCCTCAAAACTAGCAGTAAAGACTCCTTCCCTAGTGCTAGTAAAAAAACCCTTATCATCTAATACGGATGTAGAGATGAGGTTTTTGTTCAGCTCCGGAATAAACAATACATCGGAGAATGTTAATATAGATGTCTTTCCTTCTACTAACACTTTCAAATCTACCGATCCTACAAGAGTAGTGGTGATTATCCTCCCATCCCCGTACTCTATCTCTACGGTGGGAATCTTTCTTATCTTAGTGAACAGGTGCCTATCGCTGTACATGTGCATGGAGGCACCTGAATTTATAATCCAGCTTGCTTCACCTTTCAATCCACCGTAAGCACATTTATGCCTTCGTGGAATTTCGACCTCGTTTTTCGCCTCCAACTCCTCATCCAAAAGGAGCTCATCGTCCTCGTCCTTGGATTCCGCCTCATGTACCTGTGTCACAAGGGCCTTTTTCTTTCCTCCCGGGTACCACCGGTCGCCCCTCCTTTAACCGAAGCTCGGTTAGCTTAGTGCACTCTGCCATATTGTGCCCCGGTTTCTTACAAAAATGACATAAACCTTTGGGAGCCCTTTGTCCGAACTCGTCGGCCTGATTTTTTTGCTCCCTTCCCCCATAGTTTCCCACCGGTTTCCGAGAATCCTTGTTCCTCCAATCGGTCCAAGTTGCCAAGGCTTGGCCACTCTTTCCTCCCCTTCGGATCTCAATCATATTCTCCCGAACGAGAATCATCCCTACCACTGAGTTCCATATCCACCTTGAGTTTGGCAAGTCCTACACACGGTTGACTATGTTCTCGAACTCATCGGGTAACTTCATCAGTAAATAGTTAACCTTTTTTTTTTTTCACTAAGATCTTTTCCCGTACTCTCTAGCTCTATGAAGAGTGTAGCAAGCTCATTGCAAAAACCCAAAATTTTCCCCCCTCTATATACATATTCCTTAACTTTCTGATCAGCCAACTGTTGTTGTTGAATCATACCACTTCGGTACATCTTTATAAGAGCCATCCACAGATCGGATGCCCTTTCTACTTGCAAATGAGGACATGCAAGTCCTTAAGTAAGATGGCGTAGGATGAAGTGTTTTGCCGCCATATTGTTGAAATCCCAGGTTTGAGTATCATTCTCCTCGTTCCTCGGAATAGGTGACATGAATGCTGAACCAGTTGCTATTGGTGTGGTCCTCTCCTTCTCCCCTCCTTTGTCCACCACCTCTCCTTCCTTTATCTCTTGTGTTGAAGATGAACTTGCTTTCTTTGTGAATCTGCTTCCTTCAAACCCTGGAGGAATTCCAAGACTTGATGGACACCCCAATCGTCCACTCACTATCCCCCAAAACCTTTTTTCGCATAGAGCTCATATCATCATACTTTCCCAGTATATGAAGCCATTTCAATTAAAGATTGGTACCCTAGAGGGTGGGCCCATAACGTGAAACTCTGAGACCTCCATAAGTCCTCAGAGTGGACAGCTTCCAAGAAGCCTCTATGATAACCTTGACCCCTTTGTGTTTCAGCAATAACAACTGCCACCCTGGCAGACAAAAACTCTAACCAACTTCAATCCCATGAAGGTGAGACTCCCCTGAGTCGATAGCAAAAAGAATCTCTGAATTTGCTCCCCGAGCAGTAAGTTATGGAGGGTCAAAATTGACCTTTTGTACAGAAGCTCTCTGGGAGAGAGGGTCCTATCTCCTAATTTTTCTAAGTCCTATCTCTCTCACAGACTCTATCTACTGATGTACGGAGCCAATCAGATTACTCCTCCGTACACAAAAGTACAGCTGCAGGTGTACTTTCTATACGAATGTTGTACAACATGGCCTAAATGTCGACACGTGGTATCTCCGGATTCGCTCCCTTAATCCTCGGAGATGCCGCGCTCCAATGTCATTCTGCCACGTATCATCCAATGTGTCGATGATCAAAAACCGCCGAAATTCTCTTCCGCGATCTCGGCGTTTAATTTCGGCCGTCCGATTAAATTTACATTTAATCGTAGCCGTAATAATTACATGCGCGGTATTTGTTTTGGTAAATAAATAAATGCGCGGTATTCGTTTCTTAAACGTACCGTAATCCGTACTTTTACATTACTAGATCTATGTCTCCCGTAAAACTATTTCAGTTTAATGATCTATCCTACGTATTAATATTTAATTAATTATCAATCCCTATAATACGTAACACTATCTCTAGACTTAACGGTTAGAGCTAACGGCTACCGGCTGATTAGCGGCCGGCAGGTTCCATGATCAAATCCTGGAGGCGGCACATATATTTTAGTAAATATGTTCTAAATTATAAATAAACTAATATTTATATCCCGTAAACCTCTGGATAGCCTAGGTAGCCATGGATCTAGCTTCCTCTCCAATTTCTCAGTGACTGCGACAAGTTTGAGAGTTGGAGAAAGAAGTTAGAGGTAGACTGCCTCGACTTCTTTCTATATTTCTATTCAGACCTAAAGAATACTTTAAAAGACCATTAATTTCTACACATCCAAGATAACCGCAGTTGCGTTGTCTTCTCTGCGTCGCAACTGCGCCGTACCGGCGGTGCTTGTTTCAACATTTTGTTTATTCCACCATTTGTCAATGCTTGTACACGCCACTCAGTGAGTCTTTTACATCACTTAAATTATATCTGTTCTTTTGCTCCCCCAATCCATGAATCCATTCGAACCTCCACATTATATTCCATAACGCACGAACTGTCGCGTACGCACGAAACAAACTTTTCAAAACAACACTTCCTCTCCAACTTCTCAGTGATTGCAACAATTGTGGGAGTTGGAGAGAGAAGTTAGAGGTAGACGCCTCGGCTTCTTTCTGTATTTCAATTTAGAACTAGAAAATACTAAAAGAACCATCGATTTCTATAAACGCATCGTCAGAAATTCGAAGGAGGATGGAGAAGCAGCAAGAGACTTTAAGTGAGACAAGTGAACAAGAAGGTATCTAAGCTGTCACATTTGAAAGAAACGCAGACTTACTCGGAAGCAGTTAATTGTCCAGAAGGTGGTAGATGGGTTACTGCTATTAATGATGAGATGGCTTCCATTATGAAAGAAAACACTTGGGATTTGCTGGATTGTCCTCCGGATAGAAAGCTAATAGGATGCAAGTGGGTATTTAAGTTGAAGCTCAATCCAAATAACTCTATCGAGCGATAGAAGGCCAGATTAGTGGCAAAGGGGTTCACACAGAAGGAGGGAATCGTTTGTGAGGAGACTTTTACTCCAATTGTTAGATTCCCCTCCGTCCGGATTCTACTTAGTCTCGCGGCAGCGGAAGACATGGAAGTGCACCAGATGGACATCAAAACCGCTTTCTTACACAGAGAATTGGAAGAAGAGATCTTCATGCGACACCCGGAAGGATTTGTGGAGAAAGGAGAAAAAAACAAGGTGTGCAGATTGATAAAGTCCCTTTATGGACTAAAGCAAGCTCCACGCCAATGGAACAAAAAGCCGGACGAGTTTTTGACGAGTTTGGGATATATCCGAATCAGTTAGGATCATTCCATCTACTTATTTGAAGATGAGGAAGGTATAATCTTCATTGTCATATATGTTGATGATTTGCTTGTTTTGAGTAAATCAATGGTGAAAATTAATAGATTGAAAAAGGATCTAAAGAGTAGATTTGAAATGAAAGATTTGGGGGAGGCAAAGTTCATTTTTGGAATTCAAATGGAGAGGGATAGAGAAAAGAATACAATTAGACTAACTCAAAAAGAAGAAATTGGGAATATGCTTGAAAAATTTCAAATGGAAAAAGCAAATAGTTGTACCACTCCAATGGACTTAAAAAAGGGAAATGAGGGGAGCTTAGAGGAGGAAGTCTTGATCTTGGATAATGAGCTAGGACTTGAGGAAAGCAAGTTCATGCAAACTATTCCGTACAAACAGGTTGTCGGTAGTTTGATCTACTTTATGAACTGTACTCGTCCTGATATAGCTGCAGCTGTGGGAGTATTAAGTAGGAGTCTGAATGATCATAGGAAGAAAGATTGGGAAGCGGCCAAAAAGGTCATACGGTATTTGGTAGGAACGAGAGATTTGTGGTTACATTTAGGAGGGGATAATACTGACATCACTACTTGGAGTGATGTGAGTTATGGGGATGTTCCGATGAGGAGGTGTACTTCTGGGTTTGTGTTGTATGTTGGGAATGGGGCTTGCTGTTGGAGCAGTAAGCAACAAAAGGTGATTCCTTAGTCCCCCGTGGAGGCTGAGTATATGGCCTCTTGTTCGGCTGTGAAAGAAATAATGTGGATGAAATCTTTGCTTTAAGAATTGGGATACTTAAAGAATGGAGTACAAAAGATAATTTTGTGACAATCAAGTTGCGATTGCAATTGCAGCAAAACCCTAAGCATCATTTTAAAGCAAAACACATGGATATTCGTTTGAGCTTTGTTAGGGAGAAAGTTGAGAATAAAATCTTTAGTTGGGAATATAGACCAGATGGTGAGATGGTAGCAGATATGATAACTAAACCGGTTCCTTCTCCTAACACATCAATAAGTTTCACTTGCTTGAAGTAAGACTTAACCAAATCTGCCCAATACAGATATTCGCGTCCATCAAAGACCGGAATTCGTGAAGGCGGGCCCGTGACCTGTTGTTCTGAGACAACTGCTGGCACTGAAGATGAAGAAGATGCAGCAGTAGTCATCGTATAACAAATCAAAAGAGGAAGCTTCCACAAATACCGATGGCTGAACAGCAACTTTGACAGACTATAACTTTCAGAAAAACTCCCCAATGGTCCTGAAAATTTACCACAGTGTAGATAACATAAAAAAGAACACACACACAAAATTTCAATGAATTCCGCTCACAGATCTGTGAGATATGCAGAAATGAAATTACATAAAACTGAGTGTACAGTTTTCATATCATTTGTTCCTAATGAATCAAATTCACTAAGTCCTACTTCTATACACCGAAACTACACTAAGCTGTACGGAGGCATTCCAACCGTACATCTAACATTCTAACACAACAAATATTGTGAGTATACCTGTGTACTGAAGGTATGTCATAAACCACATTCTCAACACTAAACAACTAATTCACTACATACAAAATTCTGTTCTACCAAATATTTACACCGAAGTTCAGACAACGTAAAGTGATAGTGATCAAGTCACGCCTCGTCAGTATTTGTTGGCGGCGGCTGGCTGCCGTCCGATCAGAGGATTTGGCACCGTAGATGTGACTTCACGAAGTCCCGTGGTCCTGCCGGATTTCCGTACGTACACAGATGACATTCTCACGCGTTTCCCTCAAGTAAGGACGCGTGTCCCAATTGTGAATGAACCGTGAACTCCCAACTTCACTATCATAAAAATTTCGGTAAGTTTGAACCAAACTCAACCAAAAATAACTTAAGTCCTGAACAGCTCTCTCTCCCTCACAGTTGAGGCATAGAGAGGACTAAAGCTTTCTAAAAACAAAACTCCCCTAAAGCTTTAGACTTTGCTAGTCACTCAATCCACTTGCCTCTTTATAGAACTTCAATTTGGGTGCAGGTAAGGGTTTCGTCATCATATCAACCACCATTTGCTCATCCGGTAAATAACTCAACTTCAAGACTTTTCCTATCACCTTTTCTCTTACAAAATGTAGCTTGATATCAATGTGCTTACTCTTAAAGTGATGACTGGGATTAGATGCAATAGCGATTGCTGCATGATTGTCACACCACACTATCTGTGGTCCAGATTGCATAAAGAGAAGCTCTTGGAAAAGAGACTTTACCCAAAGTAACTCCTTAGCTGCAGAGCTAGCAACCATGTACTCAGCCTCCATGGTAGACTGAGCTATTACCTTCTGAAGTTTGTTGCTCCAACAGCAAGTTCCACTTCTTATCTTCAAAATGTATCTTGTGGTGGAGCGTCAGCTGGGCATATCTCCGTAGCTCGCATCGCTCCATGTATGAATTATGACTTCCTCCCCACCGAGAGAGAGTCTAAGATTTTGAGTTCCTACAAGATAGCGAAGAACTCTCTTTGCTCCCTCATAGTCCGACTTCCTCGGATTTTGCAGGCTTCGGCTAAAGGCTGCAACCACGGCTGCGATGTCCGGACGAGTACTGTTCATGAAATAGACGAGGCTTCCGACAATCTGCCTGTAAAGAATGGAGGACATAGAATCTACCTCCGCTGAATCCTAGAAATCATCAACCAAAACACCACCATCCGTTTCCGTACCCTCTAACTTCTGCCTGAATTCTATAGGGGTGGCACTCCCCTTTGCTTTTAACATACCAAACTTTTCTAACATGTTCCAGATTGTTTCTTTGTGAGTTAGATAAATAATTTTTTGTTTCCTATCTCTTTTTACCTGAATTTCTAGAATCTACTTAGCCTCACCCAAGTCCTTCATTTCAAACCAAGAATTCAGATCTGATTTTGTTTTATTATATTCATTGATAGATTTGCTAATCAACAACAAATCATCTACATACACTGCCATATAAATCAATCCATCCTCACCTTGCATTACATAGACTGAGTGATCTGAACTGATATTGGTAAAGCCAAGATTGGTTAAAAACTCATCTAATTTCAGGTTCCATTGTCTCGAAGCCTGTTTCAGACCATACAGGGACTTCAACAGTTTACAGACCAGATTTTCTTTCCCTTTTTCTGCATACATCTCTAGCTGCTTCATATAAATTACTTCTTCCAAATCACCATACAAGAAAGCCGCGTTAACGTCCATCTGATGCAATTCCATATCCTCTATTGCAGCAAGAGACAACAAAACTCTAACAGTAGGAAAGCAAACCACAGGAGAGAAGGTCTCTTCATAATCAATTCCCTCCTTCTGACTAAATCCCTTAGCGACCAGTCTAGCTTTATATCTCTCAATTGTATTATCAAGATTCAATATTAATTTGAAGACCCACTAACAAGCGATAGCTTTCCGGTTCGGTGGGAGCTCCACAAGTTCCCAAGTTTGGGCTTCCATAATTGACTTTATCTCATCATTTGCAGCCGAGATCCAATGATCCTTTTCAGGAACGGAAAAGGCTTCATGAATTAGTAAGCAGCTCCCCTGTGCTTGCAGAAAAAGCACTCTCCACTCGGTCGCCTCAAAGGCGGCTGCTTTGCCTTCTTCCCCTCGGAAAATCTGACGCGAGAACTGTTGGTCCCCTAGTGCTCCGCAAAGGGCGTATAGTGGTAGGAGCAGCTCCGGAAGTAGGATCTGAGGGCCCAGAGACATTCGGCAGAGAGGTAGAGGAAGTAGAAGGAGGTGGAGTAAAAGGTAGTTGCTCAAGATTGATATACTCTTGTATTTTCTCATTCCTTTTAGCTTCATCCATACAAAAAACATCCACATATTGACTCTCTTCTTTAATCTGAATAATCCTGGCTATGTGAAGGCATCCTCTCTAAGGATTATATACTCTATAACCTGTAGATTCCTCATCATAGCCTAAAAAGACACCAGGTATGGATTTTGGACTAAGCTTCCAATTAGGAAGATTATCCAAGAAAAAACATTTGCTACCAAAGACACTAAACTGACTGACATTTGCCTTTCTACCTGTCCATACTTTATAGTGTTTCATACCCTTAACAGCTCAGGTTTCTACTCTAATCTGATGTAGAAAGCATAATGAAAAGCTTCCCTCCAAAAATTTGGATCCACACCTTTATCGGCAATCATAGAGCGAGCACATTTAGTCAAAGTCTGATTGAGTCTCTCGGCTACACCATTTTGTTCTGGTGTGTACGGAGCAGTAAGTTCACGAGAGATGCCATTTTCTTTCAAAAATTCAGCAAAGGCATGAGATACATACTCTCCTCCATCCGACCGCAAATCAAGAATAGATTTGCCGTGAAGTTTCTCCGCCCAAATTTTGTAGTTTTGAAAGTGAGGGAAGACTTCTCTCTTCTCCTTCATAAAGTATAGAGGACTGTACCGAATTAGTCGCCTATAAAGGTGACAACGTAGCGGCTGCCACCAAGAGAGGGAACTTTGGAAAGGCCGAAGACATCAGAGTGAATTATACCAAGGAGATATGTGGGTCGGTGATCAGAAACTTGTGGTAGAGGAAGCTTGTGAAGTTTTCCGGGAGCACAACCATCACAAACATGAGACTCTTTTTTACCAAGCTTGACTCCCTCTATCATATTACTGTTTATCATCTTAGTAAGTCTCTCATGATGCACATGACCAAGCCTTTTATGCAACAAAACATTATCACATAGGACACTGGAGTAAGCAAAATCAATTTTATAAGCAAGGTCCATACGGTACAAAAAGTTTGGGCCTCTAGTTCCTACTAGAGCTACTCTTCCATCCTTGCTCACTTCTTTCTTGCCATTTTTCTGGAGAACCTCAAAGTCTTTGCTTTCAGCTACAGACGTAAAAAACAATTTTTTCTTAAACTTTGGAACATACAAAACATCATACAAAGTTCTCTTAACAACTTTTCCATCTATCACACAGTCTTTATCTATAATCCTTTTAGCATTTGATTCAACAACATAGCAACAAGCATAAAATATCTGAGGTAAAGGAATAGAAGACATCTCTTTAAACCAAGACTTATTCAAGCACATGTGTGAAGAGGTGTCTGAATCCATTATCCATCCGAGGTCGTTTTCTCCTCCCATCATGTCGAGTTTGGCAAGAGTAAAGAACTCTTTGTCAACAATTTTCGAAAAACTGGTCACATCATGTTTTTATTCCTCGATCTTCTTCTTCTCCAATTCCGTATCCTCCGCTGAAAACGCAACAGTTTTATTCGGGGGTCTTTCAGAGATGGGAGGTCCGCGATGTCTCCATCTTTTCCGGAAGATACCTGTTTCAAGAGCTTTTATATACAAAGGACAAGCTCTAAAGGAGTGACCATTAGTATATCAATAAACATATTTCTCAAATTGAGGATTCAACTGATTCACTTGATATCTACTTTCCCTCTGAAATTGAGCCGTGAATGCTACAGCTGGTTTCCTAGATCCTAAAACTGTCTAAGTGGCTTCTTCTGACAAGATAAAATCTATAGTTGTTTGCAAAATCCAAAGAGGTTTGGACAATTTTTTCATTTCATCTGAGGTTCTTTTTTATTCACTAGGTAGCCCTTTTAAGAGAATCATGGCCTGATGATAAGGGGAGAAAGTCCCCCCAGAACATGCATTTTCTGACAATAGCATTCGAAACCGATTACTGTATTCCACCATGCTACCACCTGTGTACTTATACTCATAGATCTGACCAGCAGTTATAATCTCATGCTGGTTAGTAGCTCTAATATAAGAAGATTTCAAAGCATCCCACAATTTTGATGCCTTTGAAACATTAATATTTGTCATATGCAAATCTTTTGATATCATAAGCTTCACTAAATGCAAAGCTTGGTCATTTTTCTGATCAAAGCTAGGATTAGATTCTGTTAGGGATCCATTTAACACATCAATAAGCTTCACTTGCTTGAAGTAAGACATAACCAGATCTGCCCAATACAAATATTCACGTCCATCAAAGACTGGAATTCGTGAAGGTGGGCCCATAACCTGTTGTTCAAAGACAACTGTTGGTACTGAAGATGAAGAAGAAGCAGCAGTAGTAGTCATTGTAGAACAAATCAAGAGCGGAAGCTTCCACAAATACCAATGGCAAAACAGCGAATTCGAAAGACAATAAGTTTCAACACACTGACACAATAGTCCTACAATTTTACCACGGTGTAGTTATCATACAAAAGAACATACACATAAAATTTCACTTAATTCTGCTCACATATCTGTGAGATATTCAGAGGTGAATTTTCATAAAACTGAGTGTACAGTTTTTCATATCATTTGTTTTTAATGAATCAAATTCACTAAGTCCTACTTTTATACACTGAAACTACACTAAGTTGTACGGAGGCATTCCAACCGTACATCTAACATTCTAACACAACAAATACTGTGAGTACACCTGTGTACTGAAGGTATGTCATAAACCACATTCTCAACACTAAACAACTAATTCACTACATAAACCACATTCTCAACACTAAACAACTAACTCACTACAGACAAAATTTTGTTCTGCCAAATATTTACACCGAAGTTCAGATAATGTAATGTGATAGTGATCTAGTCACGCCTAGTCAGTATTTCTTGGCGGCAACTGTCAGACGTCCGATTAGAGGATTTGGCACTATAGATGTGACTTCACAAAGTCCCGTGGTCCAGCCAAATTTCCGTACGTCCACGGGGGACATTCTCACGCATTTCTCTCAAGTGACGACGCGTGTCCCAAGTGTGAATGAACCGTGAACTCCCAACTTCATTGTCACACTAATTTTGGTAAGTACTGAACCGAACTCAACTTTCGGGAAAACACAATTGGGATTCGTAGAGGAGGAAAGAGTGTTCAGGCATTGGCTGCTGGAACTAATTGGGGAGACAAGGATTCCAAGAAACCTTATGGAAACTTTGGTGGAGGGGGAAGAGGAAATCAATTGGAAGGATCTGGATCGAGGCCTCCAAAGGGGCTTTGTCACTTTTGTAAGAAGCCGGGACATTACATGACGGAGTGTACTAAACTGTCAGAGTTGAGATTAAAGGAGGAACAGGTCGGAAAACCAGCCGCAAAGAAAAAGAAGGCATTTGTGGCAACACAAGTCATCGAAGAGGACTCCGATGAGGACGATGGAGAACTTCTCCTCAACGAGGAGCTGGAGGTGAAAGGTGAGCCGTAGATTCCAAGGAGGCAAAAGTGTGCTTTCGGTGGAGTAAGAGAAGCTCCTGAAGAAAGATGGATTATTGATTCAGAAGCCTCTATGCATATGTGTAGAGAAAACCCATTGTTTACCAAAATGAGAAAGATCCCTACTGTAGAGATAGAGTATGGGGATGGGAGAATAGTCACCACTAATTTAGTGGGATCTGTGGATCTGAGAGTCTTGGTTGATGGAAAGGCATCCATAGTCACTTTCTCTGATGTTCTTTTTATCCCAAAGTTGAACAAGAATCTTATCTCTACGTCGGTCTTAGATGATAAGGGTTTTGAGACTAGCACTAAGAAAAGAGTCTTTGTTGCTAGGTATGAGAATGAAGTATCCACAGCTGAAAAGGGTAGCCAAGGAATGTTTAAGCTGAATTTGAGTAATGGAAAGACAGGAGTTTACTATGCTGGTGTAAGTGATTTGATGATGTGGCATAAAAGATTGGGACATGTGCATCTAGATAGATTAAAAGATATGAAGAAAATGGGTGTAGTTGAGGGCATACATTTTGGAGATGATGAGACTTTGGATGATTGTAGTGGGTGTACTCAAGGAAAAGCTCACAGGTTGCCTTTTCCAAAAGCCGCATCATATAAGGGTGAAAAGGTTTTAGATTTGGTTCACACTGACATATGGGGACCGGCTAAAGTGCCATCAGTTGGAGGGAAAAGATTTATGCTTAGTATCACTGATGATTGGTCTAGATATTCTAGAGTATATTTCTCTGATAACAAATCTGAGGCTTTGGCTTATTTTAAGGAATATAAATTATGGAGTGAAAAGCTTCATGAGACACCTATAAAGAGAGTAAGAAGTGATAATGGGGGGGAATTCACTTCTAATGAGTTTAAGGATTACTTGAAAGAGGAAGGGGTTCAACACCAAAAGACTGTCCCAAAGAACCCGGAACAAAATGGTGGAGCCGAGAGACTTAATCGGACATTAAGTGATAGTGCCCGTAGTATGTTGACGGATAAAAAGATAAGGAAATGTTTTTGGGCAGAAGCTATGAATTGTGCTGACTATCTCAAAAATAGAGTCCTTACCTCAACTGTAAAAGGTCAAACACCTTATGAAAGATGGACCGGGAGAAAACCTAACATATCACACTTAAAGGTGTTTGGAAGTCAAGTGTTTAGTTTAAACATAGAAAAATCTGATTGGAAATTAGATGCTAGAGGAAAGCCGCGATACTTACTTGGGTATGATGAGAACGTAAAAGGGTATAGAGTTTATGATCTCGGTAGAGAAGACATAATTCTAGTAAAACACTTGGTAGTTATGGATGAAGGAAAATCCATAGATCCCTTTAAGTATACTAAACCGGTCAGAATTAGAATTGAATTTGAAAGTGAGTTAGATGCAGATTCTACTAACCGAACTCCGGTTCAGCCTGACCGTGCAGAGTAAGAGAAAAATCTGACCGAGAGTGACTCGCTTTTGGAGTCACATCTTCCGATTCAAACCGAGGAAGAAAACGAGGAAATACGGGAAATGGACGATGAACGACCGAAGAAGGACTCCACGGATAGGGGAGAAGGTGAAGTTGTTCGGAGGAACCCGAGATTACCCTCGATTCCCGCATCAAAATTTGAAGGAGGAAGAAGAAGCAGCAAGAGACTTCAAGAGAGACAAGTGAACAACAAGGTAACTAAGCTATCACATTTGAGCGAACCCTAGACTTACTCAGAAGCAGTTAATAGTCCGGAAGGTGGTAGATGGGTGACTGCTAATAATGATGAGATGGCTTCCATTATGGAAGCAAACACTTGGGAGTTGGTGGATTGTCCTCCGGATAGAAAACCAATAGGGTGCAAGTGGGTGTTTGAGTTGAAGCTCAATCCAGATAACACTAACGAGCGATACAAAGCCAGATTAGTGGCAAAGGGATTCACACAGAAGGAGGGAATCGATTATGAGGAGACTTTTGCTCCAGTTGTTAGACTCCCCTCCGTCCAGATTCTACTTAGTCTCGCGACAGCGGAAGATATGGAAGTGCACCAGATGGACATCAAAACCGCTTTCTTACACGGAGAATTAGAAGAAGAGATCTTCATGCGACAACCGGAAGGATTTGTGGAGAAAGGAGAAGAAAGCCAGGTGTGCAGATTGATTAAGTCCCTTTATGGACTAAAGCAAGCTCCACGCCAATGGAACAAAAAGTTGGACGAGTTTTTGACAAGTTTGGGGTATATCCGAATTAGTTCGGATCATTCCATCTACTTATTTGAGGATGAGGAAGGTATAATTTTCATTGCCATATATGTTGATGATTTGCTTGTTTTGAGTAAATCAATGGTGAAAATTAATAGATTGAAAAAGGATCTAAAGAGTAGTTTTGAAATGAAATATTTGGGGGAGGCAAAGTACATATTGGGAATTCAAATGGAGAGGGATAGAGAAAAGAAGATAATTAGACTAACCCAAAAGGAAGCAATTGGGAATATGCTGGAAAAATTTCAAATAGATAAAGCAAATAGTTGTACGACTCCAATGGACTTAAAGAAGGGAAGTGAGGGGAGCTCAGAAGAGGGAATCTTGATCTTAGATAATGAGTTAGGACCTGAGGAAAGAAAGTTCATGCAAACTATTCCGTATAGACAGGTTGTCGGTAGTTTGATCTATTTTATGAATTGTACTCGTCCTGATATAGCAGCAACTGTGGGAGTATTAAGTAGGAGTCTGAATGATCCTAGGAAGAAAGATTGGGAAGCGGCCAAAAAGGGTCATGCGGTATTTGGTAGGAACAAGAGATTTGTGGTTGCATCTGGGTGGGGATAACACTAGCATCACTACTTGGAGTGATGCGAGTTATGGGGATGCTCCGATGAGGAGGTGTACTTCTCGATATGTGTTGTTTGTTGGGAATGGGGCTTGTTGTTGGAGTAGTAAGCAACAAAAGGTGATTGCTCAGTCCACCATGGAGGCTGAGTATATGGCCTCTTGTTCTGCTGTGAAAGAATTAATGTGGGTGAAATCTTTGCTTCAAGAATTGGGATATATGAAGAGCGGAGTGCAAAACGTTTTTTGTGACAATCAAGTTGCGATTGCAATTGCAGCAAACCCTAAGGATAATTTTAAAGTAAAACATATGGATATTCGTTTGAGCTTTGTTAGAGAGAAGGTTGAGAATAAAATAATTAGTTTGGAATATAGACCGGATGGAGAGATGGTAGCAGATATGATGACTAAACCGGTCCCTTCTCCTAAATTGATATTCTGTAGGGAGAAGTGTGGACTGAAGCAAAAGATAGACTAGAAAATAAGGGGAGTGTTGAAAAGAGAGGTATTTTGTAGTCTTTCTTGTGGACTTACTGCAGCCCTCATACTTGTCGTAGTCACTGAGGACCTGCATACAGCCATGGCTGCCTGCTGCAGCTAAAGGAGACAGGCAGATCATTCAGGACAGAATTTCTGCAAAATACATACTGCTCTTTGTGGGACTTGATCCAGTGACCTCTGGATGATCACCATACGGACCAGCCGTGCGCCTTATCCAGTAAGTCTTGAAGAAATCGATACATACATATGGCGCGATATTTATTTAAAGCTATACCGCGCCGGACATTTCATTTAACTAATTACGGGATGATTTATGCATGGAAACATACCGGTCCGCACGAAATCGGGATCGCACGAAATATACGAGTTAACATTTAATTTCGACGGACGAAATCAAATGTCTAGATCTGATCGAACGGCTCACAGTGGAGCCGGAATACCGGAATAGCCATTTGGCGATTTGCGGACCAGATGTCGGTGGATGACACGTGGCAACAAATGGTTGAACAGCGGATATCACGGGAGGAACAACTACGGCTCCGAAACTGACACGCGTCAGCGGAACGGCCATGCCGTACTATGGTCGTACAATAAGTACAGCGGTACCTATACCTTCTTGTACTTTACAGTCTTATGATTGGTCGAAGTACCTTAGTAGTAGGCTTAGAGATGTAGCTTAGGACTTAGAATATTTTTGGTTTTCCAGCCTCTCTCCCAGAGTGCACTTGTATTTATAGACCAACTTTGGTCAGCCATAACTTAATGCTCAGGTGAGCAAATTCAGTGATTGTTTTTGCTGCGGACTCAGGGGAGTCCAGACTACACAGCGCTGTAGTTGGTCAGATATTTTGCGTCCCAGGTGGGACTTATTCATTGTCAAAGTCAAAAGTGCATATACTATCCTAGAGGCTTCACATAAGCTGGACATTCTGTGTACCAATGGAGGTCACAGAATTACAATCACCACCTTACCTTCCCATCACAGCTATCAAATAAATAACCAAGCATGTGAGCACGATAATTTGAAGGAGGGTAGAAAATTTAAAGCTAATGATTATAAAAGGTAATTAATAAAGCATAATTAAAGAGTGAGTTCCTATATCGTACTTGTTTACATTAAACTATCCACAAGTATAGTTGCGTTATTAAAAATTGAAATAAACTTAGTTTTGTGGAATCCAAAAGGGCATGGCAGACATTGTGATGTGTTGCACTTATATGGATCACGTGCTTTAATATTTTTTGTTAAGCAAAGAGTTATATACCGTATTAGTTACTAGGTAAGTTTGAATGCTTTCAATATTAAGCAATTTCCTTACCTTGTCATGCCGCATCTCGTCGCTCATTTTAATAGTTTATATTTTGGTGTTAAGACGGGCAGCCGCCACACTAATTTATATTTGGGTGTTATTTGGGTTTCGCAAGACCGTACGAGTTGTACAGTACTACATATAGTTCCCGGGATTCCCGCGACGACTTGTACCGTACGACTTATACTATCCGGGATATCCGGCGACAGTGAATCGTGCCATTTCACGTCGACCGTACTTATTCATTCTTCCCGGATTTTCCGTCGACGACTCATTTCCAAATTTACGTTGGTACACAAAAACTTACCGTACCATATATATCTTCCGCAATTTCCGCCGACGGTGGATTCGATTGTTTTACGTCGACCGTACGACTTACATTACCCGGAATTCCCGCGACTATAAATTGGACCGTACCTTCGGTCATACTGAACCTATTTTCATTTCCCGAAATCCCGACCGACGACAATTTGGAATCATTTCACGCGAGGGAGCATCTTGTCCGTCGACGCCGAATATGCAATTTTTGATACATCATATTTGGATCGTCGATGTAAATGACAGACAAATCGGCTGTGAGTTCTGACGAAGCGACGTCATTGGACCATTTTAAGTCGTGAACCATTTGGAGGTTCATGCGTTCACACGTAGATAGGAAGGGTTTTAATCCGTAGGCTATAGATTCTGTAACGTAGGGCATAGGATTTCGGCTTCCTATTGGCTGAATCCAAACTAGACGCAAATACTTACATAGCACGCTGTACCCTGATTGGCCTGTTTTCGCTAGGCGTAGTTTTTGTTACTTAATTCATTTTAGATTATTTCTTGGTCACAATTTTCAGGTGCATGAATTATTTATTGATTTATTTTCAGTATTGAGGATTTTTTGCAGCCATCTTTTTATTTGTAAAATTTTCCGGACAGCTTAGAGGTGATTTTTTGCCTTTGCGTGAAGCGTCTAGTTTTCTATTACACTATCAATATCTTGTAAAGCCTTACATATTAATCTATACGGCTTCGGCCAAGACCTACACGATTTCCTTTCACTTCTCTTGTCCTTTTGAGTGGATTTCGACCGCGTTCTCACGATACAAACTTCTTTCCCTAGCTGTGGTTGAACTTTAATTAGTGTGGAAGGTACATGTTGGGATTACTGATTTGTTGTTTTTTTTTCTTTTGATTGTGTATTTATTTCTATTTGGCTTTTGCGCATCTTTTGAGTTTGGTTATCTCAAACCTCATAAGTGTCGGGCATATTGTCATTTTCAGTTTTTATTAATCTTTCTCGGTTGTTTATGTTTTGATTTATTCTATTTAAGTATAAATTCAGATTATTCTCGATAAAGATAACTCTTGCAAGGAGCCTAGTGGTCATCCATCGGCTTAGTAATAAACCGACCTCACCATAACCAGCTAAGCCATTGACCTTTCTTTTTCTTTCATCTTGCCTGTTGTTATATTTTTTCATTTTTCTCTTTCATGTCTTATTTCATTGACAACATATATTCATCATTTCGGTTTAAGTGGAGCATAGCTGATGATATTGCATGCATCTTCACGTTATTTGACACATGCACGACAACCTTGTATTTAACGTCAAATTTGTGGGATTGATAAATACTTTAGACTTTACCTATTGCTCCACATTCAAATAAACATTAATCATAAATTTTGTTGTTTGCACCTACAATATGAATCGTTGTTATTGTTAATAGCTTTAATTAAACGCCTTCAAATTTGACCCTCAAACGGTAAATTCTATTCATATTATTTACTCGTTTACCCTATTATAAGTACAATGAAATTGTTGTTAATCACGCTAATTTGGTAATTAATAGTGCAATGTGTTGATTCGCATTCAAAACACTCGTTTTTTTTGTACAAAGGGGTCATATAACGGAGGAAAAAGAGATGGAGAGAGAGAGGGTGAAATGGTGAAAAGGCGAGGGAGAGAGAGAGGGAGAGGGAGAAGGCAAGAAGGTAAGAAGGCGAGGGAGAGGGAGGGGGAGAGGGAGAAGGAGAGGGAGAGAGAGAGGGAGAGGGAGAAAGAGAGGGGGAAAGTGAGAGAGGGAGAGGGCAAGAAGGCAAAAAAGCGAGGGAGAGGGAGGGGGAGGGGGAGAGAAAGGGGGAGGGAAAGGGAGAGGGTGAGGAAGAGGGAGAGGGTGAGGGAGAGGGAGAGGGAGAGGGAGAGGGAGAGGGAGAGAGAGGGGGAGGGGGAGGGGGGGGGGGGAGGGAGAGCGGGAGGGGGAGGGGGAGGATGAGGAGGAGGGGGAGGGGGAGGGGGAGGGGGATGGGGAGGGAGAGGGGGAGGGGGAGAGGGAGAGGGAGGGGAGGGGGAGAGGGAGGAGAGGGGGGGGGTAGGGGTGGGGAGGGGGAGAGGGAGGGGGAAGGGGAGGGGGAGGGAGGGGGAGAGGGAGGGAGGGGAAGAGGGAGGGGGAGGGGGAGGGAGAGGGGGAGGTGTAGAAATTAGGAGTTTATGAGGTATTGTCTAGGTCTTAAATTAGAAAAGAAAATGGGTTAGATCAGTTATCTGCCTGACTCCTAAAACTCTCTCTTAGAGTCCCCACACTTGTTGTAGTCACTAAAGACTTAGGAGAGAGAAAGATGAAGCCATGGCTAACGAAAGGGAAGGTAGGAAGATAGGTGACAATAAAAGTGACAAAGTCACTCTTACACAAAAAGGTGAGTCCGATCTAAGGAAAAGTCGTAGAAGATCGTTGAAGTATATAGGGTTTGATAAATACTTAAAGTGGATAGCGTACGATAAATCATATAACTAGCTATAGGAACAGAATGTAACGTGGATCCACTTGTACGGGACTCCGCACGAAAACAAATGTACCGGACATTTGTTTGAACGACATACATTTAAAGTCGGTCTACATCGGACGGCTTACATGCAAACCGACATCGAGGAATGACCACTTTGGCGGCTTTCGGTCGTAATGTCACAGGAAGACATGTGACGCACACCCATAGATTTGCGGAATTCCCGGAGTGTATCAGAATGAGCAAAAAAGCGACAAACGTCTGCTCCATGGCTATGTTGTACACTGACCGTACATGGCTATGTTGTACACTGACCGTACAGAAAGTACCACGGCTTGGGTACCTTACTGTACTGTACAGTCTTCTGATTCGGTAGGTACAGCAGTAATAGAGGTTAGTACAGTCTTCTGATTGGGTAGGTACAGCAGTAATAGAGGGTTTAGAGAGGGGTTTTAGGACTTAGGAAAATTTGAGGCGGCCGCCTCTCTCGCAGTGAGCTTGTATACAAAAGACTTACTTTGGCCTCAAATAAATAACTGCTTAGTTGAGCAAATTTGGAGATTTCTTTTGCGTCTGACTCAAGGGAGTCACGCCGTCACAAGGGTGAGGTAAATCAGATCTGTTGGAGTTCAGACTGACTACCATTCTTGAGGAAAGAGGGAAAGCATATTTTATCCTAGAGGACTTTCAGTAGACAACTACTTTTGTGTGCCAATGGCGGCCACAAAATTACACGAGAAAGAAGGGGAGGGGGAAGGAGAGGGAGAAAGGGAGGGGGAGGGGGAGAGGGATGAGGAGGGAGAGGGGAAGAGGGAGGGGGAGGGAGAGGGGGAGAAGGAGAGTGAGATAAAGAGGTAGAGGGAGGGGCAAAGGGAGAGGAGAGGTAGAGGGAGAGGGAGAGGGAGAAGGAGAGGGAGAGGGAGAGAGAGAGGGAGAGGGATAGGGCGAAGGAGAAGGCGAGCGAGAGGGAGAGGGAGAGGGAGAGGGAAAAGAGAGGGAGAGGGAAAGGAGAGGCAGAGGGAGAGGGAGAGGGAGAGGGAGAGGGAGAGGGAGAGAGAAAAAGACAGGGAGAGGGCGAGGGAGAGGGCGAGGGCGAAGGAGAGGGAGAGGGAGAGGGAGAGTAAAAGGGAGAGGGAGAGGAAGTGGGGGAGCGAGATGTGAGAGAGAGTGGCATCCACATGGGAAAGGGCACTCTGGTTTGGTTTATAGTAATAAAGATGAGAGGAAATAACACTTTGACTATATCGCAGATCACGCTCTCCCTAACTTTTAACCTCTCGCATGCTTAGTGCTATTCACCCCCAAACCGTTTATACTTGGGGGGAGAGGTCAAAGTTTTGTAAACCTATAATTGACTCTTGGATGGTTCAGAACCTATATCACAAAAGAGCCAACCGATGATCTTTTCGCAAAAGTTTGATGGTTGTTTATTAGAAATTCCCCACTTTGAAATAGCGGATGCTCTTTGATAGTGTCGACTGTGGATTGATTCCTCGAGCCTTAACACCATGAATCAACTATCAATTGTTGTTTGTTGCACCTTCAAATGCACTTCCAGCGTCTTATTGTAAACGCTTCAATGGTCACACATTTCTTCCCTCAAATGCTCCAAAGTCTCGACAAGATTCCCATTGGTAATCCATGTAGTTTTATGCCATCGTCCCGACTACGGTATCTTTAGCCATGCTTATTCTCTAGTTTGGAGTTACCGTCTATGGTATGGTTTGTCTCTTATAGTCAGCTTTCAAATTGCATATCGTCGGTCAAAACCTTCCTCAAAATCAGGAAGTCCCTCCTCTTGCCTTAAAGCGTCACGTTTGCGCCTTTTTTTTGTCCTATAGTAATTTGTCAAACCTTGTTATCGACATATCAGCAATGGTTATATATTTATAAGTCGTGGTGCCCCCATTTACTGTTGATTTTTTCCCCTTTCTTGTAGAAGCATTGTGCTTAATGCTGGAGTCTTTCCTCTCAATAGTGAGCAAACCTCTACCTTTCTTTCGAATTAAAACCTTTATCTACACTAAATGAATAATTGATCTTTTAATTGAGGAACTCCAATCATTCCCTCCTTCACTAATTCCTAGTTGAACGAATAGTCACATCACTAAGCATTCCTCAATGTGAAGCATTTCTATGGCAGTATTGTTAAACTTAGCAAATATCATTCCAAAACCATCTTCGGATTCGCCACGAGCGAAATAGCAATGGATGTTGGTTTTTCATTTTACTCGATGTTTGCAAAGAATCTAAAGGAACATACTTGGTCATTCATCTAAGAAGTAATCCGTTTATCCGATCATGTATTTGGCTACTATTGAAAAAGGTAGTTTTTATCTTGTTGTAATTTCTATTTTTTCTTACTTAGACGATCTCTAACTTTGACAGAGTAGAGAGAGAGTAGCCAGCTATGGCTACTTAAGTCATCAAGAAGACATGCAGAAGAGAGGAAATGCCTCTCTTACCAAAAGGATAGGTCAAGCCTAGATTTGAACATAGGTCTTACTTTGTCCGTAGAAATCGGTCGCTATGCCTATAAGCCGTTAAAGAACCGTTAAAGATATAAATTACGACATTGTAAAAGAGAGTTGTCGGCGAAAAAGTTCACTTTACGGAATCAAAAAGGGACGCTGCACATAAAACCGTCGGTGCGCGTTTACACAAAGTGAACAAGCACAAAAGTTCATCCGAACCTTTGAACATATCGTCAACGGACGGCGGATATTGATGCCGCGAACCTGGAATGGCCCTTTTGGCGGTTTGCAGCAAAGACATCACCCAGTGACACGTAGCTACCTCTTATCGGATGTCGGGAAAGACGTTAGGCATAACCATGGCGTCCGATGTGACAGATAGTAGACGGAAGGTAATGCCTTACAATGATCGATGTTTTTATGGCAAGTCGAGTGAGAAAATTCGAAAAAACGAAATCGGTAGACCATGGCGTAAAGTTTGTGAATCAGGGACGTCGACGTTGTCACAGGAGATCGTGACGTCACAATGTCACAAAACGGTAAACATCTACTATGTCACAAAAAAGCAGACGCCTACGTTCTATTTTTGTAGACGTCGCCAATCGTCGGTTTCGTAATCGTCTTTAATCGTCACAAGTTGTACCCACGTTGACAACCGTCACATTCCAAAGTTCCGCTTTCATTTTAGCACATTGGGACGCTCGTCAAAGTAGTACGGAAAATCTTCACTAAAGTCTAAAATACTTCTTCAAAATATCGATTACATGGGAAGACCCCCTTAAAGCTTCGTCACAAAACGATAAAGCAAAACATCTGTATTAAAATTTTAAAATAATTTTCTGATCCATGTGTACGGTCAATTTCAGCGTACAAAAACGTATTTTTCTGACTTTGAATTGAATAGGCTCTGCGCTTGCCACGTATACGTATGGCACTGTTGAAGCGCATGCAGGCATATCTCCCACGTCCTGGACATCTACAGTACAGGACAGTTTTGACGCGCGCATTATACGCGACCTCCAGGACGCATCCGCTTTCGCCGCGCTGTCAAGAAAAAATATTTGTCACGTGGTAATGCCCAAGCTGGCAGTGCTCTTCCGCAAAGTGTACCAAGCATGTGCTGTCGATCTGTCGGTTTGTACGGCTCGCGTCACTAGCCAACGGAGTCGACAACGACGCAGGGGAAATTCTCATCAGAACATATTTCAATTGGTTACGCTGTCGTATATGCTAGGTTTTAGGAAAGCGTAACAGAAAATGCTTACCTTTTTCGACGGGCCGCTTAACTTTTAGCATTCTGAACCTCGTACGTCATTGAAAAATTATCCCGTTGGAAATTTGTCCATATTTGGCGTATTCCGGAAAAGCAGGCGCCAGATTGATGCGATGTCCGACGACTTGAGAACCGTACATTTCCAAAACCGACATTTTCCGTCAGCTAGTCAAAGGATGTTTTCCTCGCCAGATTCTGTGTACCAGACCTTTTTGGCTCATACGCCGACAAGAAGATTGCCGACGACGGCCTTTTGTACCAAGTTTGTAACTAGCACATGTGCGGTAGATTCGCAAGTGTGAATACAGCTCATTTATTGTGCCGGTTATTGACGGTCGGCGACAATATCTTCGATTCAAGTGCGTAAGCTAGATTTGTTTGTCGGCACGCTTTCTTTGTTGCAGAGCGGCATTTTGGGGCTGCTGTTTCTTTTTTTCTTTTCGGGCATTTTCAAGAAAAACGTCCAGAAATTTACGGGCAGTGTGTGGCTGTCACTATTTTACACGCGTCAACTTCTGCAAAAAGCATGAAACCCTGTTGTAGGGCCTTCAAAGTGAACCTTTGTGGCACGGGCGAGCCACTGCCAGACAATATGTCGGTTGATGGCTGTTTAAAACTGCATGGAAACTACACCGTCTATCGCAATTTTTTTCGCCACTTCAAATATATTTGTCTGTACAAGTTTGTCGTGTTGTGGATCTGACGGTTGCGATTGGAAGCCAATTTTCTCCTCTTTCCGATTGGCGTCTCCTTGTGAAAATGGGACATTTGTGTACGGATAAATGATGTTTTAAGGTGCGAAAAAAATATTAAACACTGTGTATATCATAGTTCAAAAGTAGGCGATTTTATGGTAGGTTTTAAAGTAGGCGCCTTTATCGTAAGTTGTGTTATGGGCTTTTCACGTGATCTTCTTAGATCGCTACATTGATCAGCGACCGTCCGATCGTCAAAATCTGACGGTGTAAAGAAATTTTTTTGGTCCGAATGTTTTAATTGGTCCAATTTTTGGTCCGAATGTTTTAATTGGTCCGAATAGGTCCGAATACAATATGGGTCTTAAGGTCATATTGTATGTTTTGCGTACAATAGGCATATTGTATGGGCGTACTTTCACCTACTTTTGAACTATGGTGTATACACTGTGTACAGTGCAGTATTGTACTTCCTCACAAGCCATCGCTTTATTGATTTCTCCTTGAAAAACAGCTGAGTCAGCATTAAGATTCCATGGCATTCTCGAGGAGTCACGAAGGAAGGGTGGTCCAATGCTACTGGAAGGACCGTGGCGTACGGAAACATTTCTGTTTACATTTCGGACTTTTTGTCGAATTGTCAGAAATTTTGCAACTTTTTGGACGCCTGTCGCTTGGTAGAGATTTGCAACTTCAAAATGTCGGTGCCGTACTTCGAAGTGCCAACAGTTTGGATTTTCTTGCACGCTTCTACCGTGAGGAGCGAAGCATCTGCAATCCGTTTTCCGCCATGTGAATCAACCCTAATTGTTTAAACGTTTGTGCCATTCAAGAATCGGCCATGCGTTAAATACTTAAGCCGGCAGGATTTAAGTTTAATATCTTCAGCGACAACTTAGGGGGTTGCGCATGTCAGAAAATCTGATTGTTTTCCGTCGTTTTCGAGGATCACTTAATGAGAAAACCGTAGAATCGCAGACCGTACAGTGAGTCGGAGCAAATCCATGTGCCAGCTCGTCCTTATCTATAGAAATGTACTTTTATTTTGTCATTTAGCTGCTTCTTCGCAATTCGGGCACGAACCGAAGGTTCACGAGCGTTCCAGCTCGCGACAGCTCCTAGATCAAGAGTTTAGTGCGGATTTTCGTGCGAACAGTTACCACCAATGTAAAGTACTGTATTTTTCCCACGGATTTACTTTATTGTCTTCAAAGTCCGAATATTCGACAAAAAAGAAAAAAACTTAAAAAAAAAAAAAAGTATGCAAGAGGTCTCGAAAAAATCATCGTACGAAAAATCTTCACTACACCATACATTAATGAAAAGTATGAGTTGTCATGAAAAAACCTCCTTCATCTCACGCGCATTTATGATTTTTGTCGCGGCATGCCTGATGAGTGCAGCTACAGTACATTTCCAAAATGATTCGGAAATCTAGCCAACTGCCAAATGTGATTCTGATTCTGCAGCGGATAAATTTCCGTACCTCCACGTTCACCAGCAGCACCCTTCTCCTCCAATAGAATCCTTTATCCTCATGCATGCCAAGACCGTACCACCTAAAAAAGTACGCCAGCGTCATACATGTACCTCCACCTCCCCTACAATCCAACGGCCTCCCCTCCATGCTGACGATCGCTCCCGAACAACAGACAACCGGCAACTGTAGCATATTCTACGAGCCCCCAAATCTTTCCAGCTGCTGTCCAGATCACGTGTACGGCTGCCGAATCTATCCAACGGCGCAGATCAGAACCCGACAAGGGTCTCAGTATCCAAATCGAGCGGTCCGTTCCTCCCCTTCGCTCCACGAACTCGTCCGAAACCCGTCACGTCGCCATTCGCCGACCATTCTTGCAACGCTGGCCGACACCTGGCGCATTGACTTCCCTGCGATCGCCGATTCTGTCGTCTAGCGCGCAAACTGCCGCGGGCTCGGCCTCCTGCGTCAGACGAGGCAGAATCGTAGTGTGGGGCCCACTTGCGGGCCATGGCTCCGTACGCGTCGCCTCGTCCCCGCGCACTAGAGACCTGTCCTTTTCAGGCCGTACGTCGCAGTCGCCCGCGGCTGCGCGACGGCCATACGGACAACCTCCTCAAAGGTCAAAACGGCGCCCGCGGCTCTCATAATATACTCCGTCCAGTTTTCGCCCTCTCCCTCCCTCCCTCCCTCCCAAGAGAAGATATGACGCTCATCGACGACCTTCCTGTGAGCATCTCTCTCCCTCTCCCTTTCCCTCTCTCTCTCCACTCTCTCTCTCCCTCTGCCCCTCCCCTCTCTTGGTCTTGCGGCTCCTCTCCCTCTACCCCGCCCATGTTCTTGGGTCTCTCTCTGGCTCTCCCTCTTTCTCTCGTGTGTGGGTGGGTGTGCATAGAGCAGGCTGTTTTGTAGGCCAATAGGGCGAAGAGTCCACACGTGGGAGCTGACAGGGGGGGAGGGAGAGTGCAGGATGACGTGCTCCTGGTGGTGCTTCAGAAGACGGTGGCGGCTGCCACGGCGCCCTGCCACGTGGCGTTCTTCGCTGTTGAGTCCATAACCTGATCTTGACGCATGTGGGAAAGGAAATTGGGGCCGAGCATTTGATCGGGTTGTTACCGGGGGCAGTGACTGACTGGTGGCGACTTTCCGATTTTGATTCGATCCGCCTGGCCTGATCTCGTTCGGGGTGCAGGGAAGCGCTGTGGGCGCTGGCCGTACAGGGGCTCAACGAGGGGGGGAGGGAAGGCGAGGGAAGGGGAGTGAGGTGGTGCTGGAGGGCGGCGGAGAGAGGAGACGAGAGGGCGTTGAAGGAGTTGGCGTACTGCTTTGCGGTAAGGGAGGGAGAGAGGGAGAGAGGGAGGGGAGGGAGGGAATTTATGATTTGCTGATTGGTTGTGAGATCTTATTTTGGTTCATTCTCTGACCGACAGCTCAGCAATGTCTTTGGATTTTGTGTGACAGGACGGGCGTGGTGTTGAGACGTCTCCGATAATTGGACGGACAGTTTTGGCAGTTTGCCGGCCGGCAGTTTCTGACGGTTTGTCCTCTTCTACCAAGTCTGCGTCACCCGCGTCCTCCGAATCTGGAGTGACAAGCTGTCACATGCGCAAGTACACTCTGCCACCCTCAGTTCCGTGCAACGGCGACATGGAACGGCAAGGAGCAAAACGACAACGGTTATCGATGGAGAAACCGCCTCTTCAGTTTGCAATCCTCACTACCAAGGGTACAAACCGAAATGCCTCTGAACAACAACAATACCACCACCAACAACATCACTATCATCATCATCATCAAAATCATCAACAACAACAACATCATCATCATCGACATCATCGACCGACCAGCTCACCATCCAAAACGCTCATCAAATCACCAACCGACAAGAAATCATGCAATAACACCACAGAAAACCTTCCCTCCACCAGTCTCCCAACACCCCAACAAACCTCTCCCTTTCCAACTACTCCCACCACTCCTCCTCCCCCCACTCCCCCCACTCCCCCTGGCCCCACTCCTCCTCCCACCACTCCTCCCCCCACCCCTCCCCCTCTCCCAAAGCCGATCCCTGCAACTCCCTTCCACCCTGTCTACGCCTACCTGCGCGCCTGGCACCTGGCACGACGTGATGCGGCCTCCTCACGTCTCCACCTGTGCGCCCACGCCGCGTGCTCGCTGCCGGAGCGTCGCCCAAACCTCTTCCGAACCTGCGCACACTGCCGCCGCCCGAGATACTGCAGCCGAGCCTGCCAGGCAGGCCACTGGGAGGCGGGGCATAGACGGGACTGTGGGAAGGGCGGGGAGGGAGAGGGAGAGGGGGGAGGAGAGGGAGGGGGAGATGAATGGTTGAAGGAGGTTGATTGATGGGAGATAGAAGGATTGGTGAGTGGTTGAAGAATTTGGTTTTATTATGAGAGAATATAACTAGCCTACAATAGTGAACGGTTGACAAAGCCGGTTTGACAGGAAGGAGATTATATTTGTAAAATTTTGTAACATTTGTACTTTTCTGTTTACAGTGGGGTGAGGTTAAGTGCAGATTTAACACTCTCCGTTTGTTTCTGTTTATAGTAATAATACAGATAGGGTCGCGGCCGGTTGGACCACTGGCTCGCTGAGGTTTAAGAAGTAAAGGATGCGATAATTTTTGTATAGGTAGGCAAGTGGGAGGGAGCCAAGGGAATAAACTGCCCTAGTGAGCGGGCATGGTTTTATCGTAGCTGGCATATGGTTGTGCACGTATCGGTTTCGTTTCAACGGCACAGTTTTGTGCATGAGTTGGACTGGCATACCTGGTAGGAAAGGGTTTAGTCTTTCTCTACAACCACACATGTATGGTTTTCCAACTGGATGCAGTAAACCTCCCTTATTTGTTTCAAAGTTTGCTCTATCTTTTCCGTTGAAGTTGTTTGAGTCTCCGGGTGACAATTGTTGGCAAGGATTCATCGGGTTGTTGAAAAATGGGATGTTGTGGAAGAGTGCTGTTGAATGATATTTAATTGTTAAATAATTCACAGAAGTTATGAACCTCAAACTACAGAGGTAAAACGGACCAAAAGGAGGCAAGAACCGAACACGTTGAATTGCAAATGAAGTACACATTTTTTGAATTCATGTATAGACCTTTGTAGGGCCTTGTCCACCAGACAAGACAGCCGGATACTGTAAAGAAAGAATATTTTTTGTACCGAAGTCAAGCAACAACTCCTGAAAAGGAGCCATTTCTATCAAGAAACAAAGAATGTTTATAGTTCCAATGTTTTGGAGTGTCAACCCTGGCAAAAAAGGTAATACTAGAGAAAAAATGAGACACAGCATTACACTCTTAATTGCAATAAGAAAAAAAATTGTTAAGCAATTGAAGGTGGACATGAAATGAGCATCATGAGAGTATTTGACATGCACTGCTTCAACGTATTGGATACAAAAAAAACATCTTCCTTTTTTTCCTAGCTTTTAGGAAAGACATCAAAGAATCATTTTTTTTTTCACAAATCAAGGATTGTTACTGTTGATCTCCTTAGACTGAGCGACACTTTCGATTGACTTTTGTTTTAACATGTAGAAACAATTGCTTACAACTTGATGTTTACGCTACACAATATGACAAACTGCTAATGTTTAGCAGAGACCCACTTTGACCTAGGACAACAAAAAATGACTAATTTAAAAAAAAAATGCACAAACCTTACAGTCTCGAGAATTATAATCCACGTATTCACAGTTTGGTCCCTACTGATAATGATATTAACAACATACAAAAATCCCTTCCATCTTCTCCCATGTTGACGACCGAACCAATCAATATAAATCTGATGGTTACAAAAGAATTTTAATTAAACCTTTTAAGACACCAAACTTTTTAAACCCAACCTCTCTCGTACATGTTTCCTTCACAGTCTCCCAGCCGCTACAATTTGCTCCTGTTGCGTCGCGTCACTCTCCTGTGTCACGTCACTCTCCTGTGTGGGCTTGGGAGTCCCCCCACAGTAAAGCTCCAGCCAATCACTGATCTCCGCGAGTTTGTGAAGAATACTTTCGCGCCCTCGGTATCCATGGCCCTCATGGGGGAGGATCACCAGACGACATTCAGCCCCATGGCCCTTCAGTGCCGCAAAGAAACGCTCCGACTGCAAATCAAACAGGAAGTGAGGAAAGGCGGAGGAGAGGAGGGAGAGGAGGACGGACGAGAGGAGGAGAGGAGGCAGGAGGTGATGTAAGTTCGATGCGATCAGAAGTAAAGAGTTATCAAGCATTTAGCACAAAAAAAGATGAAAGGAAAAAAAGGAGTGGTTAAGCCAAGGAGGATGGTCCAGATGACCCGGACTTACCTGCATTGGGAAAGTCCCGGCGTTGTTGTCATCCTCTCCATGGATGAGCAACAAGGGACTTGTTATGGTATTCGCCAACATAAAGGGACTCATCTTCATGTATACCTCTGGGACTTCCCATAGCGTGCGTTCCTCACTCTGTACATCGAGAACATTGAACATCTCATGTTAATGTATCCCAAATCTATCCTAATTGGCGCGGCTTCAAAGACGCCCAGTCTTCAAAAGTGTCCAGCAAGAAAATAAACTACGGAATGACGAGCGAGAAACACAAACAATATTGTTCACGAATTGGGTGTGGATGTAAGTTCACACCTGAAATCCAAAGGGTGTAAAAGTGCGATTATAAGCTCCACTCTCAGCAATGCCACAACAAAAAAGGTTGGGGGCATGAGCTAGCAAGTTGGCGGTCATGAAGGCTCCATAGGAGTGTCCTCCAATCGCTATTCTCTGACGATCAGCCACCTGGCACAATGAACGGCACATGTGTGAGAGAGGGTGAAGGGCAACCGGCAATTCAACATGCGGTGACAATACCCTTCCCATCTAAACGGAACGGAGTTGACGGAAAGGAGAAGGGTGAAGCGAGGGGAGAGAAGGAAGAGGAGGAGGAGGAGGTGAAGGAGATGAAGAAGGCAAGGAGAAGGAGAAGAGGAGAAGAAGAAGGAGAAGGAGATGGAAAAGGAGAAGGAGATAGAGAAGGAGGAGGAGGAAGAGGAAGAAAGCAAAAGGAAAAGAAAAAGGAAAGCAACACGAAACAAAAAAAAGATTTCTGGCAAGATCACCAACAGGATTCGCTGACCCATAAAGCTCCAAAAAAGAAGAAAAAGAATCTCACCCCTCGACGCACAACTTCGTCAACTGCTGCTTCTGCACTCGTGACGAGCTGCTCCACAAATCTGTTCATGACTCAACCTCCTCCTTCCATTTACTCCATTTTCCATACTCAAATTGCTATGGATGTGGATGGGATAGAATAGAAATGAAGACCAAAACCAAGAGAGAGAATCGGGATTATCATAGAAGTTGGAACAGGGATACGATTCAAGTTGGAGATAATAGCATGGAATAGGGATCCAGAAAAAGATTAGGATTTTGTTCAGTTTATAGATAAATAGAGTTTAACATTTTTGTAAAGGAGGACCAAAATTGTGATTCGGCTTCAAAACGACAAAAAAAGATGTGAAGTAACATGGCTTGCTGGTTGGATGTAGGTTCACAAAAAGGTACTCATATTGATAGGAATTCATTAATAATTCAAATATTATTCAATTGGATTGGACTTGGGTGGGAATGGTCAAAGGTCAGGCTTCTAGGATTGACAACAGAATTGGAGAATGAAGAAAAGAGAATTAAATCAGTAATGATACACACTGGAATAGGAGAAACAGTATCCGCGGAGACCAGTCCATGACAATATCTCTCTCTCTCTTTCTCCCGTAATATTTTGGGTCCGACAAAAGGCAAGAGAGGTGAGTCAATGTTCCTTTGAAGAGAGCCCACCCAGTAAGAGTGTGAAAAATAAATGCACCTGTCATTTGCCTCTTCGTCGCCCTCTCCAATGATGGGCATGCTGGGACCACTCAGGACGGCATAACTGCCACAGAAGGACAAAAAAAGATAACCAAATGATATAAGAGAACTTGACCAGCTAGAAGCTTTGGCTCTTGCAGATCTCAGAGGGTGCCTTCCAAATGACTGTTTTTTCTCAAGCTTAATGTAATCAGAAGCAAGTTGACTTCTTGATTTATCCATACGAGAAAAAAACCTTGCTTGCAGACTGACATAAACCACATAATTCCCTAAAGTTCCCCTAAAGTCTTTTCACGGAGACTGGCACATTCATTTTAATCCCTTGCCCTTCCTAAAGCATCCCATTGCTTTTGTCCTTTTACAACAAAAACAAAATCAAACACTGAAAAAGTTACATCTTAGCTTTACAGACAAAGAACAGGCAACCCAGTATGCTTCACGTTTTTTATAAGAGAGAGCCGAAAGGACTCACCCTCGAGCAAGGAACAGACGCTCGGAAGTCGCTCCAATAGAAGCAAATTGATTAGAAGAGCCTCTCATCTGACCCGCAGCATCTTTGCTTTTATACTCACGTGGATATGCCCACATGAGGAGAGGAAGAGGCCCATCTCTCTCAGCATCATAGCCAGGTGGCAAGTAAAGAGTGGCCGTAAGCTGGACACCGTCAGACCGCTCATAGCGAATAATCTCCTTGGAAACACCGCGGATGGAGGGGTAAGGGTGAGGAAACTGAGTGATTTGAACCAGGCTTTTATCAGGCCATCTGAATGAAAAAGAACAGAGAAGAGGAGAAGAACAGAAGAAAGATTGTGTTAAAAAAAATCTTCTTTTTCATGAACGAAGTCCATGAGCGTAAGGTTGTTACTGCAAGGCTGAGAGGAAGGATAGTTGTGCACTCTCCCATGCCTGTCCTCTCTCCTGTCCTCTCTTTTCCTGTCCTTCTCTGCTTTCAGTTTCCATCACTCCATAATTTACCTGCACAGGAAATATTGTGGATTGTCCTGCTGTGTTTCCCGTGAGATGAGGATCCGTAGGCTTTCCGAAGGCAAAGGTCCTTCGGTGCTGTCTGACATGAGGGATATGACAGATTCAAACACCTTTTCCTTGTCACTCTTCCAAATTCGTTCCGTTTCCCCCGTTTCTCTGCAGACCACCAATCATGTTTCTGTAAACAGTCTAGAAAAACTGCTACAGTTTTGTCAAATGTCTGTAAACATGTGCAGGTTAACCGTAGTTGGAGGGTGATAACCCATTAATTCTAGAAGGGCACAGAGACTTAATCACCGACTTAAATTGCATACTATTACTTTTTGTTCATAGTTTCATTCGAACAAGATTCTATACTCTTGGGTTTGGAAGGAAAAACGTTACAAAAACGGCCCCAAGCAAGGTACACAAATGACAGCTGTTGTCTACTTTGCAGAGTATTGGTTTTCTTTATTTAAATATGTACAAGTAGGCAGGTTGGTGTAAAAGTTAAGAAACGTTACTCAATTTTGTCAATCGCCTACAAATCATTATCGTATTACAATAAGCCAAATATACCACATACGTGGTCCAGAAAATGACAAAAAATAATCAGTCCTAGGAGTGAGAAAATGTGATACTGACAATATCATTCTTGCCATAAAATAAAAGAAATAAAAAACATGCCAAAACTTAAACCACCTTTGTATGAAATACTGCCAAACTATGTTTTGAATGACATGACAGATACCGGATTTAACCGCACCCTCAAAACCACGATCGGACGGTCCGGATTGAGTCCGCAAAACAAGGAGATGATGAAGTATATGACAAACACAAGTGAAGGACCAACCTGTCGAGCCCAACAGGTGTCATAAAAAACTCCAGGAGGCAGAAATACGAGAAGAAGGAAGTGGAGAAAGTTGAGTGGCAATTGAACTCACACATCCAAGAGATCCAGAAACGGTATTTCACCCTCTGGTGTGGCGCCATCCCCGTCCAATAGAAGCCTTTGCCGCCCATCGGGTGTGGAAATTCGAGCCAAAACATAGGAACCCCATTGGGTACGGCGTTGCATAGGACTCCCGGGATAGGAGTAACGATCCTCGGAAGACAGGTCAAATAGTAAACGGGGCTCTTTTTCTAGAGCTCCTGGGGTAATGGCCCAAGTGCGAGTCCGGCGAGTCTTCCACCAGCTCTCATATACAAGAGCTAGTTCATCATCTCCCCAACTAATACCTCTGTTTCACAAGACTAGCAATAGAATGAGTTTTTAGAAGATTTGGGGAAACATCTAGCTCTGCAAGATGCTGAGATTAACAAGGAATGCGATTCGTTTAACTAAAGGTCCTCGAAAAAATTTCTTCAGAAAAAATCCTCTGCCAAGGAATTTCTCAACCGCCCAGCAGTTAAAAGCCTCTATTAAACCATTAATAGCTTCAGAGCTTACATATCCAAGTCTGTCTCCATACATATTGACTAATGATCTCAAATTCATGGCAACTCATCTCATTCTTGACAAAAACAAAGACAACTTGGAGAGCCAGTGAACTACAATGTGTTAACGTTTTCAGCGTTAATGTTTTTTCTGCCACGTAAACAAACGTTCCTACACGCATTGCAATTTCAAGGTAAAATTCTTGCCTTCCGACTGGGAGTCTCCAAATGGAAATCGAAAATGCGTGCAAGGAGAAAAGTTGATTTAAGAGGTGAAATTAACAACAACGCCATTAACGATACACAGTGTACTGCTGTAGTGTGTGATAAGCGATTAGGACAAACATAGAAAGGCTTGACCTTGGCCATTACTAGGGACATACATAACTGGGGGCATCCAAAACTTTCTCCTTCCCTCCTCAAAAGGATATGTTCCAGTTTCCAAACATCAATAAAGTACCGAGAGATAAGGCATGAGGCAGTCACATACCCATATCGTAGATCCAGTTTGTGTATAACTTGAGGCTCTTCCCCAGGGCTTGGTTCCGCCGGATAAGAGTAAACAATATCTCGTGGCGAGACTTCCACTCGGGCATCTCCACCATCCTGTGTCTCCACCCTGTGACATCACCAGCTTCAGATTCCCTGCATAAAACATACAGCTCGAGACCAAAAGTCGACTTTCCCTTCCCACCACTTTGAACATATTTTATCCCACAACACAAGCTATTCACCAAGTTCAAATGCTTCACAATCATTCATTCAACAGCGACCAAGATTTAAACGGTTGTCACCAATTCGAGTACAAATGGAGAGCGTTGCGTGACTAAGGCACGACATTAACCTTTCCATGTCTTAGAAATTAGAATTACCAGTAAAGCATAGATGGACGATCAGCTCTCCAGTTAATTGACCGCTTTCCTGGTCGTACACTATTGAAGGTAATGGGAATATTTTCTGCCAAGGGAAGCATGGCCACATCCTGAACCACCGAACCATCGCGCCTCCAAACCTGGACATGTTTGGGAAACCGTCCACACGGCACAAGAAAAGAGAAAGGGCGTTCCATAGTCGCGACAAGAAGATATAGTCCGTCGTATGATGGCTCCACCTGTAATATGATCAAACGCAGGATCAGATTCCTATACTATATATAATATGCAAATCAACAAATACCAAGCAATACCTGGTTGGACTTCGATTGACTCACTAGGCATGATGACATTTAATCAGTTTAATCATCGGCCAATAACTCGGTTGCAGTTGACGGTTTCCAATCCATTCTTCCATGCTCCAAATCACAAGAGCACAATTACTAGCCTCAACTTCAAGTTTTATTTTTGAACTCGACCTCTGATCCTCTACTTAGGTTTAAAACAACTATGTTGCTTAACTTCCATATCTTGTTAACCAGCCTTCTGAGCCTGGGGACACTAGAAGATTAAAACTTAATTTGATCTACCAATGAATGTCATATTGCCATGTCGATGCAATCCATTTGAATGAAATGTGTTTTGCTGATTCCTTAGATGAAAGCGATCGGTTTCATTTTTCAAAACAAACCATTTTGTCTAGCTCTGATTTAGACCAAAACAAGCAAATGAGACAAAACCCAGCTAAGCTGTTCAGAGAAGTTCCCACCATCATCCTACAGTGCACATGTCTTAACAACCATACGCTCGAACTGTAAAGTAAAAGAGTTGAAGCTCATCAATATTCTATATGGTCCTGACTGCTCTAGTTTCTGAACGAGCTGACAATGCTCATCTAAAGGGATATTTATTCCAGACAGATGAAGACGATGTCCCCTCAAGCATTTCCCATTTACACTTGCCAATGGTAATTCCCATCTTTATGGGATGTGTGTGGGATTTGCCATCCAACAGATACCATTGTGCCAATGTGACTCTCCCATTTTGCTCACCGCAGTGTACATCTTGGGCTCGCCGAGGGTCTTCCAGGAGCCGTCGAGCCCTACGAGTAACAATTGACTGGTCGCATAGTATTCAAAAGTATTCTCATCATGAGTATCTTTGAGCAGATCTTGGTAAGTCCGAGCTTGAGCCTTCAGGCCACGTTCATTGCTCTGCATGATTGGCCCTCCAGGTGTGCGAGGCTTAACAGGTGCCGGGCCTCGACCAATAGGAACAGTGCACACAACCAGAGTGGAGTCATCCACCCAGGAGTACCTGCCATGGCCATCCCCACAAGAGAGAGGCACAAGGAGATTAGAAACATCCTGTAAGGTTGTTAGTACTACAGAATCATAATCGTTTTGTTCGGTTGGGGATCGCCCCATTGGATTTGACGTTGGTTTCAACTATTATAATTGAATGAAGCCTGTAAAATTGTTATCATATTAATAAAGCGCTCCTTCGACCAAAATCCGACATCAGCAGGTGGTGAGAGTCGCAAATGCCTATACAGGTCGATAAAAAGGAATGCATGACATCATGAAAATATCGATGGATAAAACAAACGGATACTGATATACAAGAGTGGAAGATAGACCGGCATGGGACGAAGTCAGGAAAACAGTCAATGATAGACAAGATCATCTTGTTGGCAACTTAAGGCCTTCACTGAACTGAAGGTCATTACTTCTTATATTGAACAATGACAATGCTGGTATTGCCAGGTCCCACAGGAGCCAGATAAGAACAATTTAGATGGAGGACTACCTTCCTATTGGCTTGTATACCTGTCAACAATGGCTGACACAAGGACCATTCACTGACTGAGGTTTTTCACAAACACATGCTGAAGCTATGAAAGGATGCAGTCATGACAGAAGACTCTGCGTGTTAATGAAGCACAAACACCGGCAAGAAATTGTGTAAGAAGAGGATGTACAAGAGCACGACCTTCTCCCATTACAAGATAGCTACTCACGAGTCAAAAACAGTATTTAAAGCATGCTCTGGCGGAATCAACAAAGGGCGGGCTTGTCCAGTTGCAACGTCTGCAATCCACAGACCCAGCATGCTCCGGATAGCACCATCCTACAAGAAACAAAAACGGCCTTAGATCAGTGCTTTCCTTTCTCGTGCACTTCATACCATAGCCATAGTATTCCTACTGCCAACTTCAGCGGCATCTACCACAATTGCAGATACAAAGGCGAGTATCAAAAACGCGGGAATGTCCAAGTTTGTGAATCCCCCGACACATCATAAACAAAGTTAACCTGCAGAATACACGCCACAGGGGTTTCAACTCTAATAGCTTCAAAACACCAACCTATATTCCAAAATATCCAGACAACAAAGAGAGAAGTAGATGGTCACAACATTAATATTGCTCAATACCTATCAAGGTCCTGATTTTCTCTATTGTGCTTGGCGCTAATTTATCTCTATTATTATGTGGGCACTTGAAGGCAAATTACATGGCATACGACTTCTTATTCTGACAGCTTAGAAGCCACAAATACAGATAAATTGCCAACAGCAGGAGATCATCAGTTTTAGACCTCAACATGCCATAGTAAATGAGTTGCACTATCTCCGGTTGAGATTTTTAGGAGTCTTTAAGGTGACTCAGATAAGTTTGGCGTTTAACGTCATAAAGAACCAGCATACCTCATCATCTGTCCGAACTGTAAAGGCCAGGTGTCGACCGCTTGGAGACCTGCATCCAGACAGATCCTGTAGTGGTCAGAGGGCACAAGGGCATAAATGAATGCAGCACAAGTTCAATGATAAGTAGAAAAGGGCCTACAAAGCAACAAGAATCTCAATCCACAGGGAAGTGGTACTACAATCGACTTCTTCATATATGCATATAAAATTCCAAATCCTGGCAGCATTTGCAGAGACAAGCCTTTGGAAGGTAGAGGCAAAAAAAAGAAAACGTCATCTATGTACATACCAGCTGAGAAAGTTAATTTTGGCACCCTCGGGTAAATTCACGACGTCAACCATTTCTCCCAAGCTGTCATCTTCCAGCAGCTTACAAATGCTAACGCCTGAATAAAACGACCTGTAAGGCAATGCCATTGGAAATATTTGACCGATGTAAGCCATGAAATTGCAAGACCTACTGGCAAATCCTTTCACAAACCTATAATGTGTCCACCAATAACTTAGAAACCGGTAGGAAAACTACCAGCAGTGAAATCTGCACAGCTTAACTCCTCTGGCGACAAATAACCTGTTGAAAAATTCCTTAAAAGAAGGTTTGGCATTTCTGACAATTGTGATGGCGTGGCCCCATCTGCTTCCTTTAGAAACAAGAAAGGGACGAGACAGAGATCTCACATACATTCGACTACGAGAATTGCATTCGGGATCAATTCGCAGCCCAGCCAGTTTCAGCTCAGGGCGGGCAAGCTCAGAAACTGGTGTCAAAGATGGGCGATGTAGAAATAATATTTTATCCCGCTGAGGAGAAAAGGAGAGAGACGGAGGGGGAGGGGCATCCACAATCTCCAGAATTTCATTGGGTGGAAGACGATATCCTGAGCCTGCGACCGAGGCACCGGTGTAAGAAATTGTTGAGATTAGTTTCTAAAATACTGGCTAATTTGAGTTACACAATAGGTCAAATTTGGATGTTAAGACTTTTTCAACATTTTCCCTTCCCGCCTTGTCTCCCTATCCCTGCTGGGAGATTCAAAGGACATTCTTGAATGTCAAAACTTAACTTACCATTTCTGCCGAAATGCGTGGCAGAGCCTTCCGCCTTCACAATTCTCGAATTGGAATGGTTCAAGCTCGGAGCTGACCGCGGATTGGATTCTTGTCTCAAAGGAGAGTGCAAGCGTCCGGTCCTTAGTGTTGAAAAGCCACTATCTCCAGTAGAAGGAGTGCGTTTGAATTCTGGCCGAAATCCATTTGTACCCTGAAAGTGAGAGCTTTGGCCGTGGAAAGACCTTTTATGTTGCCTGTAACTCATGAAGAATTCTCGGCTGGTTCCCTTGAGAATACGCCCTAAACTTCTTGTACGATTCTGTCCTGCCACATGAGGCTCACAGAGCATGCCTGGCACATTTGAACAGCGGTTGAACTGAAACAGCAGCTCTGTCTTGGGAGGTGAAGGAGCAAACTTGAGAACCTCCGTGTTGAGGTAACTCGTACGGAGAGACTGCGTGAAGCGCGCGGCAGTGAAGGCGCTGGACATGGCTTCCGAGCAGGCGCTCGCTCGGTGCAATGCTGCCACGGCGAACTTCAGCAGGTCTCTCATACGAAATAAGAGCCGGTCAGGGTCCGAGCAATCTGTCGGTGGTGTCTACGTGTCTTATTTTCATTTGGCGTTGTAAAGCGAAAGGTAATAACCGTCGGATTCATAATCCAGAAATTGTGTACAGAGGATGCTGACGTAAGGCAGAAGAAACAATTACTCTAATAAGTAATAACTACACCGCCCATCGTCATCAGAGTTAATAACACTACACCGCGAATCGCTATTAGAGTACATGACGCTAATTGGGGTACCTTTTTTTTTCGGCAAATTCTCAAATAGAATAAACTACGCTAAATGTTTCTGAACGTTATTTGAGGTACCAGTACCACGCTCAATACGGTTCACAACTGTAATTTAGTGCCTATGTACGGAATGTCATATCCGTACTATTTCGTACCTTTTTAAATATAAAAGTACAGAAAATATAATAATATGTAATTGCGTAAATATTTTCCGGCATACGCGGATGTCAAAAAAACGCGACGGCGTACGATTTTAACAATTTCGTACATCCATATGTTTTAGTGTGGACATATTATGTGCCGAAAATTTTTACAAAGCAGTTTACAAATTGGAGTTAATGATAAATTAGTATCATTGTGTACCCTAAAAAACCCAATTTACCGTAAAGTACGCTAATTGTTTCATTACGCTATCGATTTTATAACGCTAACAGCGATTCACGGTGTACCTCCAACGCCTATACTCAAACTGAAATATTTTCGTCTTCGCCCTTCGCTCCATTTTATTTCAAAAGGTCCAAGCAGTGGTTTTTTTGAACCGGAGCTACCGTACGTGTGAAACCAGGGCTAGTGGAAAGCTTTAAATAAATAACGACAAATATAAAGTACATAAACAGTTGTGTTGAAAAAGTACAGTGGTGCACACAAGAGGTAGGCTTGTCGGAAAAGCGCTTTGCATCCTACGGATCCCAAGACGGCAATATGTATATGTCCGTACATACGGAAAGCCCTGTGGCAGCCGGAGAGTTAAAATATACGGTAGCCACAAGAGCTGGAAGCCTCGATTTCCTTTTGATAAAATGCGTAATGTTCAAAAAGTGCGGACATTTCACACAAAAGCTGTACTAAATAGTCGTACCGCGTAACGCGGGTTAAGGGTAAACCTCCATCGGCGAAAAGACGAGGTTCTTTACTGGAAGCTGTAAGTTGTCGTACCATTTCGTTCTGTTTATTTTCTGGTTTTTCTGACTGCATTTTACCTAGAATCTAAATCAAGATTCTGTCGTAAACGTAGACCGTTCGATTGTTTCTGTTAAGCAATCGCATACAATCTCTATACCTGAATAAGCGCGACTACGACGAACAATGAATTTACGACACGTGGTTGGAGTTCGGACACGATGGATACAAATCCACCAAAATCCACCAAAATCCACCAGAAAATCGTTGCCGGACGATATCCTGTCGCGCTCCCTTTGCCTTCTTTTTGTCCTTCATGGTTTGTCGGCACAAATTTTTCTTGTTTTTAGGTCGTTTGATTTTTATTCGCTGGTACTACGAGATAGTACGATTTACATTAAGATTGTACGTTTGAAAATCTTTGACAAACGATCGTACAAATCTTACATTCAGATAGTAAGCTTGAAAAATAAAATTGACGATGTTAAATATGAGATCCGAAGCTTACGTGGTGCCACTCAAAATAAGACACGAATGTCGGAGTTAGAGCGTTGTTCCATTAGGCGCTCTCAGTAAACGTCAAAAATTCGTTTACTGAAGCGATCGTTCCATTGTGTCGGGTCAGTAACCGACATTTGTTTTGCGTGGCACATGTTGATTGGTCCTCGTAATCGATAAATACGATTCTGTTAATCTTCAAAGAATCTCTGAGAGCATATTGTGACCACATATTTGTACCAGCGAAAGGTAAAAGTGACTCGTACGACGTACTGAATGAAATCTGTACGGGCGGACGAAACGTAAGATATGTAAAAGCGTACGAAAATGTCAGAATGGTTAGTGGATACCAACAGAAGCGTGAAACAATATCTTCCGTCAAAGATTTTCTTGCGTCTTCCGGTGGCCTCGCATCCTCCCTGGCGGAAGGCACATGTCATATGCGACGTGTACCCATCTGGTAGCGCGGTCGTCGTGGATATTTGTTCACTTTTCCACGAGGCACGACGGTATTCGTTCAGGCGCTGAGAATTGACCTACTCCGGGTCACTTGTAACGAACTGGAAGTGTCAGACGACGGCGTATCCGATTATGCATCCGACGGTCCACGTTTACGCCCATAAGCATGGAGAATAAAATCCCTCATTCAGTAGCCTTGTTTTTCTGACATTTTTTTATTTTTGGTACGGCACTGTACGAAACAGTACGGCTTTCAGTAAACAATGTCATTTTTCCCCTAATGGAACCTTGCCCTTAGTTTGCGAAAACTCCTGTACTGACAGAGCGCGAATCGTTATTAGCGTCAAGGTTTTTTTCGCCACTTAAAACATCTTTTCTCCGTACACACTTGTTGGATTTTCAATTTGAGACCGCCAATCGGAAGCTGAGAATGTTAACTTTCAATCGCAACCGTCAGATCTCCAATCCAACAAATGTGTACGGAGAAAATATGTTTTTATGTGGCGAAAAAAACATTGACGCTAATAGCGATTCAAGGTGTACCGAACAAGCCTCCATACAAGAGTGGGACCTTCGGCACCTCTTGGGATCGGGTATGTGAAATAGGATTTTGTGTTTAGGGTTGTTGTTTTCATCTAAAAAAACAAAAACAAATAAAATAAACCCTAAAAATAAGGTCGCGCGGAAAATACGGGCGACGTAGACGACTTCGGCACCCCTACGGGGCCAAAAAGTTGCAAGGTTTAGTAAAGTACTCCCAAAACCTGTACAAGCCCAAACAATACACCTTGAATTGCTTACATTGTTAAGAAATTATTAGTGTAAAGAAACAAATAGTGTTATTAACGCTATATTGGGTTTCATGACCTCGCGCCAAAAAAACATTCAGCCTAATTTAAACATCTAACACTAATTAGGATACACATTCCCATAGTGTAGCCCCTCTATCTTGTGTTCACACAATCGACGTTTAAACATGTGGGAACAAGTTCGCTTGATTTCGCCCGTCTTTATTAATATGAATCAATTTTGAGAGCTCTTTCCCATGTCAGCGCCACTCAATATCCGGTCTCAACGTCGTTACTTGGCACTTTTTTTGTACATTATTACCAAAAAACAAGTAATTCTATTACGGATTGGCATATTGCGTACTCTACACTTTTAAAACATGTCAAATTAGAGTCAATTGCGCTAATTAAACCGTACCTATATTAAGGAAAAGAAAAAAAATAGTATTACTAATTTTGTTTAGAGTTTAAGGGTCAAAATTGAAGGGTGCACAAATAGTGTTTTCAACACTAAAAGTGACTAACGATGTAGTTTATAAGACTACCTCTTTACCCTTCGAAACCTTGCAAAATTTGAAATAGCTTGAGCATAATTAAATGTATGTCTTTATGACCTAATTAAACCTTCTTTGTATAGGGATACAATTCGAGTGTGGGTAATTCAAGCTCGGTAAACGTTGACAAAAATATCCTCACTACATTTCTTCAACTTTGGATTCAAGCGACTATTTTTTAACATTGATGGCTGGTTTGGCTCCCAAAATTGACGAGACGATAACTTGTGAACATCAATAAAATTTCACATTCAACAGTGCAATCGGTGGTTCATTTTCACATTGATAATTTTATACTTAAATATTCAACAATCAGTACGTTGATACAATTGAATCTAACAAGCATTATAATCAAAATTTTTTTATTTTAATTTTTTCATTACTCTAATTACGATTCGCGAAGTACTTCAGTTTAAAGAAGTTTCGTTTCAATTTGCGTCTAAGTTCAATGTAACGCTTATACAACTAAGGGCACTTTCCCATGTAACCGAAACTTTAATCTTGTAACTTTGTTTATAGCGAAGATTCTCCGTACATCTTTATGAGCATTCCGATGTAATCGTAAATAACTTGTAACTTCAAAGAGTGACAAGCGTAGACGTGTACGAAACATGTGACACATAAACGGTACACAAAATGTTGCGAAACTTCCACTCAATTTTGATGTTAGACGTCCACTCGCACGTTGAACAGTTTCTGTCACTTCGCAATATCTGCACGCCACATTGTCGACGTGGAGGTATTGCAAATGTTTAGGGTTTATGACATTGTGACGTCACGCGCGTCACGCTCAACTATGACAGCGCCCACGTCACAACTTCTAAAACTTTCCGCCATGATTTCCCGATTGTTGTTTTTTGTCTTTTCCTACTCTACTTGCCATCAAAATACGCTCAAAGATAGTCAAAAGAAATCGTTTTCATACATCTTTCATTTGATACCATTATAGACATTTTTCGTTGCAAAAATTGTGAGATAGACGCAGTAGTGGGAGAGGGAGAGAGAGAGAAGCGCTTTAACAAACTTCGTTTTTGCGAAATGGCTTCCGTTGGCCGAGACCCCTCCACTGCCTCTGTACTGAAAAAGGTGCACGAAAAAAAGTACGTACAGGTTGTAAAAGTGCTGTGGGTTTTTTTTTTGAGGATTTTTTTGTAAAAAACCTCCCACACGTGCGAACTCATATGCATATTCGCCCACGTCGTGGAACTTTATTTAAAATCACCTCGCGAGGTGATTTTATATAAAGTTTAAAAATGATTTGGAAGGACGCTTAAGTGGGTCGAAACTCGCTAAACGATAAACTCCATCGCGATAGACGACAAACTGCGGTACAACTAAAGTTTTAATGGAACGCAACTTGTACGGTGGTAATTTGAATATTTTGGTACGGCTGCATATTTTTTTCCTTTTTTTTTCCAAGTTATAAAGGAAAACGACAGAAAATAAATGTAACTTTAGCACATGGGAAAGTGCCCTAAGGGTATGTCCCCATATACTTGTAATTTAGCGAACTTACATTGTATTTTAGCGCGGATCCGCAGGACCCGCTTTTCAAGTGTCCCTATGTCTAAAAGGACGAAATTGTAAATTACGCTTGTGACGATTGTATACGTCGCGCATGTTATTTTTTGGAACTGCTTGTGACGTCGCATGTCTTACCGTGACATTGTAGACGTACCGCCTTTCAGCCTGTGACGTTTCACGGTTGAAGACGAGGCGCTTTGCCTTTGCGTCTCCTACCCGGTCGACGTGAAATGGCATCGGAATTTGAAGACCCCTGCAAAAAACAAATATGTACTACACGAAAACGGACAAAACCAAACAAACTGTGTACTTTTATTTGTCGTATTCGAACGCAAACGGACAAAACATAGCGAATTCTGAACTTTTCTTTGTCCTTGGAAATCATATGATTTTTTTTTTAAATTACGGCACATGCGAATATATGTTCCTATTTGTTTATCAAAAATACCTAGTTTTAAAACACATTGTGCATGTGTTTTAAACGTAAGGTTGAAGATGACGTTTTTTGTCGTGGAAGTGGGTCGAAAAACGCAAGACGACAAATTTCCATACATCATAAATTCGAGGATGACGCAAATTGTACTCTACAAATTTGCGATTCCTTCATACGGTTGCAACTTACGCAGTACGTCACTAAGTTTTAAAAGAAAACGATAGAAAAAAAACCCTTACTTATGCACACGGGGACATACCCTAAGGGTGCGTCTCTATGTACTTCAAACTTAGAGATTTTTTTTTATTTTTTAGCGCAAATTCGACGCACCCGGATTTCGCATGTCCCTATGTAACATTAACAGTGGACCAAACTTGTTCGTAAATGGGTATTTAAGTATTACGAAAATAGAGTTTTCGAAATTGATAGACGTCTGCGAAAGAATCGCACGATTTGGGGTTGTATTTTAAAAGATATAGTGATTGGTGTATTTTGGCGACAGCGCGAGGTTAAAATAACGATTAGGTGTTCATTGTTACGGGTTAAGGGTCAAACTATCCGCGGAATTTAAGGCGTACGTTTATAAAGTACTAAACGAAATCATTATTTCGTTTGGTACGCACGATGGTTCGTTTCGTAAAATTTTTAGTACGAAATGTCACTTTCAGTTTATGGAATTTCATAAGAAGTTTAGCGTGAGAAATTTGCGACGCACGTTCGTGCGAAGTCGTGTTTTGTTTGGCGCGCACTTTTGCACGTAATTTTACGTAGATAAACGTATTTTTTGATTGGTTAGAAATGCTACGTAGTTAGTAAGAGATTTCACACGTTTTTGCATTGGTCAGTTTCAGTCCTTGCTGATAAATGGTTGGCCTAGTTAAAACTTATTCAACGGAGCGTTGACTCTTGCCTAGCGAGTCCAAAGTGATGATGGATATATAGTGAAGTCTAAGAGGTGAGTAAACATCGTTTCCTCTTGGTCCTAAGAGATTAAAACCAAATTGGAGCATTTACATTTTGGCATTGAAATCTCTTACAAACTAAATAGTGTTTTAGAAGTTATGAGAAAAAATTATTAGGAGTAGAGAGTAGTGCAAAACACTTTAAAAACAAGGGTCGAGCCACAAGGGGAAGAGACCAAGCTAATGTTATGTGGACAGAAGCTTATTCTAACTTAAAGTTTATCCTTATGTGAGTGCTTTCCAATTTGGATGCGTATTTTCCAATGTGTAGAATGTATGGTTCAAATTGATTGAAAATATGGGATTTTCTGAGAGGTAGGAGATCTTATTACATATGGTATCAAAGCTTTGGTTAGAAACTAATGAGAAGTTTGCTCACTCGAATATCGACTGCCGTGACCGGTAAGGGTGCTCTAACCCGTGTCGGTAGAACCACAATGTGAAGTGGTACGGGATTGGGGGAAAACTGAGAGATCACACTGCCATCGGCCGCTGATTAGATGTGGGGCGTGCTTAGGTCGTAAGGACTAAGGTCGGGTGGGCTGTGTAGCCACCGTTGAAACACTCTCCAATTACCTAGTGGCTAAACAAACTTACCTTCTCCTATCAATGATTCATGTGTAGAGGGAGGGCTTGAAGCCATGAAGGGTGAGGATGTGATGATTAGAGAACAAAAAATTATGATGTAGTTGGAAATGGGAAATTTGCTAATGGTAGAGAAGGAAAGTGGAGCAATTTACTTCTTCAAGAGCAAAAGAGTCCAAAAATGACTCAAAACTTTTTAAACCCTAAATTGTTACATTTGAGAGCTTTTCAATTTTGCTGTTGCAAAATTTGTGGGGAATTCTTACCTTTTGCATCAACATTTGGGAAATTGAAGAATTGAATTTGCATTAACTTACTTTCAAAGTCTTATTGATTTCTCAAATTTTGATCTTTTTAAAAGGATTTGTTAAGGAGAAGAATTCTTGGATTGGAGCAATCAGAGGACTCTAAACCTGCAACAATTTTTTTTTTAGGAAATTATATTTTATCTTTTTTTTACTTAATTTCATTTTTGTGATAATGGCATATTATGCATGGAAACGTGAAATGGAAAATGCCTTGAATGTTTTGAAGAAACGTAGTGTGAAATTGGTGAAAAGATTTAATAATCATGCTGCTGTTGTGGATGAAACAATATCTGAGTTAAAAAATGAATTGAAGGATGTTAAGGAAAATTGAAATGTTTCAAATCAAAAATTGGATGAGCTAATTAATTTAATTCACACTAGAAATTATGTTAATGACGAAAAGGCTGAGAGTAGTAAGAGAAATGCCAATTTTAGGGAAGATTTTCACGATAGACCTAAGGAGATAAAGGATCTAAAATTATCTATCAGTGAAGCACTATCATTTGATGGTAAGAATATTGATGAGTTAGATGCTTCGATTTTTCTTAAGGAGTATTATTTGGAATATAGAAATTGTGATCGTGATGATTACACTTCTTTTGTAGTAAGCTGTCTGAAAGGTGATGCTCAAATGTGGTATTACACTCAGAGGAGGTCTAATTTGATTTCTTGATAACGCTGATTGGGAAGCTTTTAAGATCGCGATCAAATCGCGTTTCTTGTTTGTCACTTATAAATCCAAAATGGAAGAAAAGTGATTTAACTGTAAGCAAACTGGATCTGTGAAAGATTATATTGTGGGATATGACTCATCTAGCATTCATGTCATAGGTTTGAGTGATGAAATGGCTAGGTTGCATTTCTTGAACTATCTGAATCCTATAATGAAATCAAAACTAAACATCAAAAATTTATTAATTTGAAGGAATTACAAGATAAGTCATTGGAATTAGAGGATCAGTTGAGGTATAATCGGGAAACGCGATCACTCAGGGGTAATATGAATGAAGTATCAAAGTGGGGTGAGGAGGAATTTGTGGAAAAGGGTTTGAATGCAGGTCTGGTGACTAACCCCCCAAGAGGCGACCTTCTCGAGATGTGGAACATATTATTAAACTTGAACCTGGATGTAATCCTCTTGTCACAGGAATTTATAAGCATAACTTCTTTGAGTAGGAGGAGTTAAAGAAACAAATCAAGGAGCATTTGGAGAAAAGACATATTTAACCCAACAAATCACAATACAGACCACCTGTTGTCTTCGTCAAAAAGAAGGACGGAACGTTGAGGATGTGTGTCGACTATCGTAGTTTGAACAAGATTACGGTGAAAGATAAGTATCCGTTACCTTTAATTTATGATTTGATAGATCGTTTGAAAGGTGCTAAATTATTTTCTTTGATTAATTTGCGTAGTGGTTTTAATCACGTGCCAATTAGAACTGAAGATGTTGATAAAACTATTTTTAGAACTAGAGTCGATCATTTTGAATGGATAGTGATGCCATTTGGTTTGACGAATGCACCACCTACTTATCAAAGATTAATGAACCAAATATTTTTAGATTATATAGATGAGTTTGTTCATGTGTTTATAGATGATATTTTAATTTACAGCGAATCTAAAAAACAACATGTAATTCATCTAAGGAAAGTGTTGGAAAGGTTAAGGAAAAGAAAGTTATATGGAAAATTGTCAAAATCCATCTTTCTTAAAAGCGAACAATTGTTTTTGGGACATATAGTTAGTGGGGAAGGTGTTAAAACATCTCTATCCAAAATTACTGTAATACAAAATTGGAAGATACCCACTAATCTCATAGCAGTTAGATCATTTTTGGGATAGGCCACTTATAACAGGAAATTTATCAAAAACTTCATAATGATTGCCGCACCATTAACGAATTTATTTCGGGAGAAGGAGACGCTTGTAAGGGGAGCCAATCAAAAGAGAGCTTTTGAGGAACTAAAAGGGAAGTTGACCTCTACCACTACACTGGTGTATCGTGATCCTGCAAAGGAATTTGAAATTATGATCACTACTGATGCATCTGATAAAGCTCTAGGTGCAGTAATAAGTCAAAAAGTCGGCAAACGTTTTCATCCTATTGTTTTTGAGTCCAGGAAATTTTATGATGCTGAAAAAAAAACTATCCAGCACAGGAAAAAAAATTACTTGTAGTTGTTCATGCATTGGTGAAATGGCGTTGTTATTTGCATATTAAAGAATTAACAGTTCACTGTGATAGTAAGGCACTGTCCTATCTACAAAGATTAAGTGATGCACAGATTATGACTGGCAAACATGTTAGGTAGATGCAACAATTAGCATATTTCAAATTTAATGTCAAACATATTTGTGGAAAGACAAATGTAGTAGTAGATCCTTTAACTAGATGTTTTAAAATAAGTGTGATGGTTCGGGATGAATTGTTTTTAGATGCTGTTAGAAATGGTTAAGATAAAGATCCTGATTTTCATGTGATTTGCAAGAATATTTTGGGAGGGAATTCTAACCCATTGAATGAGAGGCAAATCAAAAACTTTAGAATATTAGATGGCTTACTGCATGCGAACATGAGATAGATTATGCATTCCTGAAATGGGAGACTTAAGATAACAACTTTTACAAAAAGCCCATGAGCATTTAGGACATCTAAGTCGAGATAAAACTCTTAGTGGGTTGCAAGGTAGATTGTTTTGGCAAGGGATTGCAAATGAGGTGTCAAAACACATGCAAAGTTGTGTCCCTTACCAACATAGTAAACTTAGTAACCAGAAACCTATAGATCTGTCAAAACCTTTAGATATCCCCAAAAGACCATGGGAATCTGTTAGTATAGATTTTATTGTCAAGTTATTACGTACATCTAGAAGAAATGACAGTATCATGGTCGTAGTTGATAGGTTCAGTAAAATGGCAATCTTTATCCTTTGCAAAACTACTCATTCAATTGTAGATATTGCAAAGTTATATTTTGACATCATGGAGTTCACTATCTATAGTCAGTGAAAGGGATTCTAAATTTATGTCTGCATTTTGGAAAAAAATGCATCAAAATTTAGGCACTGAATTAAAAATAAGTACCTCATATAATCCTCAGATAGATGGACAGGCAAAAAAGATAAACCGTACACAGGAAGAAATGCTTAGGACTGTTTGCAGTGGAGTTCAAAACACATGGGAATCTAAACTGCTATTAATGGAATTTGCATACAATTCATGTAAACATGCTAGTACAAGATTCTCACCGTTTGAAGTTGCATACGGATACCAACCGAGAGAAGCATTAGACTTAATAGCATGGGTAACTCAAGAGAATAAGGGTTCTAGATTGGAATTTTGGGAATACATTCAAACGGTTTGGAAAACAGTCCGGGATGCATTAGTGGAGGCACAAAGAAGGCAAGAACTAAATTCTAACGGCAAACGGGGTGATTGGATCGTAAGCACAGGTCAAAAGGTTTGTGCTTTCAACAACTCATTACAGGTGCAAGATCGAGGGACAAGCGGATCCTACTGGGAAATTTGATCCTAAGTCCATCAAACCATTTATTGTAATCGAGATGATATCGTCAGCTGCTGCCAAATTGGACTTTCCGCCTTCAACAAAAATTCATCCATTGATACATATCAGCCAATTAAAACTAGCAAATCTTCGACCAACTGAAGGAGAATTGGAATTGGATCCCTTAATAATTATAGAAACTAAGGTTCACAGATGGGTAATAGATTAGGTTGGTCAACGGTTTAAGGTCAGCAATACTATATTCTGGCAAGTGCATTACTTAGGAAGGCCAGAAGATGAGTTAACTTTAGAAGATAAATTTTTTGACTTTTTACAAAGGTATTGGAGGGATAATAATATAGAAGTCCCATCTTGAGAATAAAATGTGTTTTAACTGAGGTCAGCTAAATATAAATAGGGGATGATGTAATAGTAACAGTGGATCGTCTTTGTTCATAAATAGGTATTTAAATATTACGAAAATAAAGTTTTTGAAATTGATAAACGTCCGCGAAACAAAACCACGATTTGGGGTTGTATTTTTAAAGATATAGTGATTGGTGTATTTAGGCAACAGCGTGAGGTCAAAATAGCGAATGGGTGTTCATTGTTACGGGTTAATGGACAAACTGTCCGCAGAATTTAAGGCGTGTGTTTATAAAGTACTAAACGAAATCATTATTTCGTTTGGTACGCACGATGGTTCGTTTCGTACAATTTTTAGTACGAAACGTCATTTTCAGTTTATGGAATTTCATAAGAAGTTTTGTGTTAGAAATTTTCGACGCACATTCGTGCAAAGTTGCGTTTCTTTTGGCGCGCACTTTTGCACGTAAATGTTACGTAGTGAAACGTAGCGTTTGATTGGTTAAAAATGCTACGTAGTTAGTAAGAGATTTCGCACGTTTTTGCATTGGTCAGTTTGAGTCATTGTTGATCAATGATTGGCCTAGGTAAAACCTGTTGAACGGAGCGTTGACTCTGGTCTGGCTAGTCCACGGCGATGATTGATAAATATTAAAGTCTAAGAGGAGAGTAAACATCTTTTCCTTTGAGTAAAAGTTGGTGGAAATTCGGACTGATCTTGGTTGTGAGCGATTAAAACCAAATTGGAGCATTGGCATTTTGGCATTGAAATCTCTTACAAACTAAGTAGTGTTTTAGTAGTTAAGAGATAGAATTATTAAGAGTGGAGAGTAGTGGAAAACACTTTTAAAAGAAGGGTGGAGCCACGAGGGCAAGAGACCAAGCTAATGTTATGTAGACAGAAGCTTATTCTAATTTAAAGTTTATCCTTATGTGAGTGTTTTCCAATGTGGATGTGTATTTTCCAATGTGTAGAATGTGTGGTTGAAATTGATGGAAGTAATGGGATTTTCTGAGAGGTTTGAGATCGTATTATACCCGATGTGTACCAAACGAAGTTGTCACTTAAGGGCTTGAAGATTGTATACGTCGACAATGACAGTGTACAATCTGTGACGACGCACGAAATTGTAAAAATCCGCCTAGGACGTCGCGAGAATGCGAGGCTACGTGAGAGAGGGGGCGTGTGCAACTTGATTTGGCGCCCTCACAGATTTCTCACGAATTCGTCAAATGGCATCGGAGTTTTCAGACCCCTGGAATAGAATATTCCGTACCAAACGAAATGCAACAAAACACAACAAATTGTGTACTTTGAATTCGCAAACGGAAAAAAACATAACGAATAGTGTACCTTTCGCCGTAGCTTGAATTCGTTTGGATTTTTTGTAAAATACTTTACACGTGCGAATATGTGTTCTATTTGTTTATGTAAATACTTTGTTTTAAAACACATCGACCTTGTATTTTAAAGAAAAGTTTGAAGATGACGTTTTTTGGCGTGGCCGTGGGTCAAAGAACACAAGACGACAACATGTAGTACTTCTTAAATTCGATGATGACGCAAAATGTATATTTTTTCTATTTTTTTGTACGGTTCAAACTTACGGGGTACGGCTCTAAGTTTTAAAGGAAAAGGACAGAAAAAAACCCTTACTTTGTCACATAGAGACGCACCCTAAATTTCAATTTTGTGCCTGGGTTAATATCCAACGTGCTCTCACCCTAGAGCTCACGTAACACAAAAAGTGACTGCCCCAACATTTCTATCATGGGCGTTAATGTAAACGCTCGCCGGTCGAAAGAATTGCACTTTATTATGACGGCCGACTCGCAAGCGCGACAAAAGTTTAAGCGGTTGAAACACTATTTTGAAAGTTAAAGTTGTCTAACCGATTGACCGTCAAATTTAGACTCAACAGAACTTTACTTGTACCAATGTGTACTTCAAAAGTACATTTTTTGACAAAATGACGTAAGTGATTGTGCGCAACCAAAACAATCAGTGCCATGATCAGTTCCTTAAAATAAACAATTCACACAGTCGGCGAAGGTTTACGGTAACAAAATTGCGGTAACCACATGTAAATAAAAGTGTTGCGCACAATCACTTCTAGTCTTTACGTGAGCTCCATGGTGAGAGCACATGTTGGATTTTAACTTCATCGCAAAATTGAAATTTAATCGTCTTAGCGTTACATTGAACTTAGACGCAAATTGAAACGAAACCTCTCAAAACTGAAATACATCGCGAATCGTAATTAACGTTAAGTACGCTAATTTCATCGCCCGAAATTTTGACCCTGTCACCCTAAAGAGAGTACATAGTTCTAAATTATTTTTTACATTATTTAAATTACTTTTAGAATCAGCTTTAACAATTATAATATAATTCCATTTTATAAAGTGAGGTGTACGGTCAATGTTTTAACGTGCAAAATTGTACTTTATTAATTAAAAGAATACAAAAAAATATTTAATACATGTCGTTATTATATAACTATGTTTTCACAAAGCGCGTAATGCAAACGTCATAATGACGTGAAACTATACGTTTTGTCAGATTTTGTAATGTACCTAATTTAGTGTAAAAATATTGGGGCGGATAATTAGTACGGACAAAAATCAAAATTATAGATTTTTTATAAATTAAAGTAGAATTTGTTTTTGAAAAAAAATGATTACAAAATTTAGAGTTAATAACTCTAATTATATTTTTTCATTGTTTTACTTTAATTATATTTTTACTCTAATTACTATCCGCGATGTACTTCAGTTTTGAGAGGTTTGTTTCAATTTGCGTCTAAGTTCAATGTAACGCTTAGACGATAAATTTTCAATTTTGCAGCTAAGTACAAATCCAATATGTGCTCTCATCGTAAAGCTCACATAAAGACAAAAAGTGACTGTGCGCAACACTTTTATTTACATGTGGTTGTCGCAATTTTGTTACCTTAAACCTTCGTCGGCTGTGTGAATTGTTTATTTTACTATGTCGGGTCGACGTTCGCAAGCGCGACATAATTTTAAACGGTTCTAACAATGTTTTGAAAGTCAAAGATGTCCAACCGATTGACCGTCAAATTTATACTCAACGGTACTTTACCTTCTACCATTGTGTAATTTAAAAGTACAATCTTTCACAAAATGACGTAAGTGATTGTGCGCAACCAAAATAGTCACTCCAATGATCATTCCCATTTTTAATAAGGATGGGCGGTGTAGTGTTTTGAATTGGTAGCCTCCAAACGATGATCATTAATCAATATGAGCCATTTATTGACTTAGCGCCAATGGATATATTGTTTATGTATATCGGTATGCAAAATGCCAGTTTGGTTTTGTCTCGATATTTCGATATAAAACCATAATTTCGTACTGACACCACATTGTACCGTACGGACCAAAACCCCCAAAATCCCACCAATATATCGGAAATCACGAATTACATTGTCCCCCAACGTTGTACAAGGACCCAAAGGTCTAAAAAATCCAAATTTTAGATAACCAAAATCGACCGTTTTTTTTTTTCAAAATCTGAGTACCATACGCCCGACCAGGTTATGTCACGTCTAAAATAGATAGTCGTTACGCGAAACGCGTTAACGAAAAAAAGAGTTAAACGAAACTCTATTTCTCGCAGATACCCATACCCGCTCGTACTCGAAAAAGTACAAAATGATGTCATATACTTCCACGATACCAAGAGTACAAGTATTAATGTTGGTATATACCAAGAGTAAATATACAGTACAAACCTTCAATTTTTTTTCGCTTTTTGCTTACCCGACTGTAACCGATTTTTTTTTTCGTGAATCACCCACATGAATCCCTTGACCTCTTAAATTTGGCAACCAAATACGTTTCGGATCCGACGCCACGATCGGTTACGGTTTTCGTTAATCGATTGCGACCTCTACTAGGACTTGTTGCTTGATAACCGATAATATTGGTCATAGGTCGCAATCGGGTACCCAAATCCGTACCCGAAGGTTACCCGACCGCCCGCGTCAGGTGCGAAACACATTCAGGTGTCAAATTTAGGGGGTCAGGCGGATTCGGGCTGGTGATTAAAAAAAACAATTCGGTCCGGGCGGTGTAACGGGATTTCCTACCTCTCTGAAAATCCCATTACTACAACCAATTTTAACCACACATTCCACACATTGGAAAATTACACATTCACATTGGAAAGCACTCACATAAGGATAAACTTTAAATTAGGAGAAACTTCTGTCCACATAACATTAGCTTGGTCTCTTGCCCTCGTGGCTCAACCCTTATTTTAAAGAGTTTTCCACTACTCTCCTCTCTTAATAATTCTAACTCTTAACTACTAAAATACTACTTAGTTAGTAAGAGATTTCAGTGCAAAAATGTCATTGCTCCAATTTGGTTTTAATCACTCAAGACCAAGATCAGTCATAATTTTCACAAACTTTTCCAAAGGAAAAAGATGTCTACTATTCTCTTAGACTTCACTATTTATCCATCATCGCCTTGGACTAGCCAGGCCAGAGTTAACGCTCCGTTCAACAGGTTTTACCTAGGCCAATCATTGATCAGCAAGGACTCAGACTGACCAACGCAAAAATGTGCGAAATCTCTTATTAACTACGTAGCATTTACCAATGAATCAAACGCTACGTTTCACTATATAACATTTACGTGCAAAAGTGCACGCCAAACGAAACGCAACTTTGCACGAACGTGCGTCGCAAATTTCGCACGCGAAACTATGTACAAAATTCTATTAAGTGAAAGTGACGTTTCGTACTAAAAATTGTACGAAATGAACCATCGTGCGCATTAAGCGACTAAATGTTTCATTGGTACTTTATAAAACAAACACGCAAAATTTCGGTACTAATTTGACCCTTAACCCATTGAATTATACCCACTTGTTAGTTTGACCCCGCATTATCACTTAAATACACCCATCGCTATATCTTTTGAATTAAAACTCGATATCGGGCGATTCTTTCGCGGACGTCTACCAAATTCATAACTTTATGTTCTTAACCGTTAAATACCCATTTACAACGAAGTTGGATGCACTATTATTGTTACATCATCCCCTCTTTGTTTTTAATTGACCTTAGTTAAAACACATTTTCTTCTCAAGACGGGACTTCTACATTATTATCTCTCGAATACCTTCAAAAAAAACTCAAAAATTGTATCCTCTAAAGTCAACTCATATTGTGGCCTTTTTAGATAATGCACTTGGCAGAATATAGCATTCTGGACCTTGAACTGTTGACTAACCCAATCTATTACCCATCGGTGGACTTCAAGTTCTATAATTATCGAGGGATCCAATTCCAATTCTCTTTCAGTTGGTCAAAGATTTGCTAGTTTCAACTAACTGATGTGTATCACTGGATGAATTTTTGTTGAAGGCATAAAGTTCAATCTGGCAGCAGCTGACAATATCATCTCGATTATAATAAATGGTCCAATGTACTTTGGAGCAAATTTCCCTGAAGAATCCGATTATCCGTTAATCTTGCACCTATAATTAGTTGTAGATAGCCATACCTTGTCGCTTGCGCTTACCACCCAATCACCCCGTTTGCGGTTAACATTTAATTCTTGCCTCCTTTGTGCCTCACTAATGCATCGCGGTGTGTTTTCGAAACCTATTCAATGTATTCCCAAAACTTTATTCCATAACCTCTAATCTCCTGAGTGACCCTTATCACTAAGTCTAATGATTCTTTGGGTTGGTATCCGTATGCAACTTCAAATGGTGAGAATCTTGTACTATCATGTTTACATGAATTGTATGCAAATGCCATTAATGGCAGTTTAGATTTCTATCTGTTTGGAACTCTAGTGTAGTGTACGGTTCATCTTTTTATTTGTCCATCTATGTGAGGATGATAAGAGGTACTCATTTTAATTTAGTGCCTAAATTTTGTTGCAATTCTTTCCAAATGCAGACATAAATTTAGAATCCTTATCACCGTCTATAGACAAGGGGACTCCACGATGTCTAACCACATTGTCAAAGTATAACTTTGCAATATCTAGAACAGAATGAGTAGTTTTGCAAGGGATAAAGATTGGCATTTTATTGAAGATATTGACTACGACCATGTTACTATCATTTTTTCTAGATGTAGTTGGCAACCTGACAATAAAATCCCACTGACAGATTCCCATGGTCTTTTAGAGATATCAAAAGGTTTTAACAGACTTGTAGGTTTTTGGTTACTAGGTTTACTCTTTGTACCCAACTAAGAGATTTATCTCGACCTACATGTCCTAAATGCTCATGGGCCTCTTGTAAAAGTTGTTTTCTTAAGTTTCTCAAGTTAGGAATGCATAATCTATTCCTTGTTCGCAAATACAGTAAACCATCATCTATTCTAAAGTTTTTCACATGCCTCTTATTAAACATGACAAAATTCCCTCCCGAAATATTTTTGCAAATCACAGCAATAAAAATGATCTTTTTTATAACCATTTTTCACAACATCTAAAAATAATTCGTCCTGAACTATCACATTTATTTCAAAACATCTACATAAAAGATCTGCCACTATATTTGTTTTTCATTATGCTTGACGTTAAAGTTGAAATATGTCATTTTTTGCATCCACCTAACTTGTCTTCCTGTCATGATCTGTGCATCACTTAATGTTTGTAGATAGGAAAGCGTATTTTTGTCACAATGAACCATGAATTTTTATTAGGCAAATAACAACGCCATTTCACCAATGCATGAACAATCCAAGTAATTTTTTTTTCCTGTGCTGGGTAGTACTTTTTAGCATAATTTAATTTCGTAGACTAAAAAGCAATAGGATGAAAATGTTTGCTGACTTTTTGACTTATGATTACACCTAGATCTTTATCTGATGCATCTGTAGTGACGAGAACTTCAAATTCTCGAGCAAGATCGTGAAACACTAGTGTAGGGGCAGAGGTCAACTTCCCTTTTAGTTTTTCGAAAGCTCTCTCCTTATCGGCTCCCTACGCAAACGTCTCTTTTCTCGCGTAGTAAATTTGTCAAAGGCGCGGCGATAATATTGAAGTCCTGATAAATTTCCTTTAATAAGTGGCCCATCCCAAAAATGATCTAACTTCTGTGACATTAGTGGGTTGCTTCCAATTTTGGATTGCAATAATCTTGGATGGATCTGCTTTAACACCTTCCCCACTAACTATATGTCCCAAAAATACTTGTTCATTTTTAAGAGAACTGGATTTTGATATTTTTTCATATAATTTTCTTTCCCTTAACCTTTCTAACACTTTCCATAAATGAGTTTCATGTTGTTTTTTAGATTCACTATAGATTAAAATATCATCTATAAATACTTGATTAAATTCATCTATATAATTTGAAAAGGTTTGGTTCATTAATCTTTTGTAAGTGGGTAGTGCATTCGTTAAGCCAAATGGCATAACTATCAATTCAAAATGTCCAACCCTAGTTCTAAAAGCAGTTTTATCAACATCCTCCATTCTAATTGGCACATGATTGAAGCCACACCGGAGATTTATTAAAGAAAATACTTAAGCACCCTTTAAACGATCTATCAAATCAGAACTTAAATGTAACGGATACATATCGTTCACTATAATCTTGTTCAGACTACGATAATTGACACACATTGTCAAAGTTATGTTCTTCTTTTTGACGAAGAGAAATGGTGCTACGTACGGTGATTTGCTGGGCTGAATATGTTCTTTCTTCAGAATCTCATTGATTTGTTTTTTACATTTATTCTGCTGAAAGAAACTGTGCTTATAAATTCTTGTGACCGGAGGATGACATCCTAGTTCAAGGCTAATAACATGTTCCACATCTCACGAAGGTGGCCTCCATGAGGGTAACTCACTTAGGGAAACATCTCGAAATTCAAATATCAAATTTTTAACATCAGCATGAGGTGTATTAATATCAATTACAAAATCAGATTTTTGTTTTTCAAGATTTTTAGTGGTGTATGATTTAGGAATAACGTCAATGTTAATGTTTTATCCCTCATTTTCATCAGTAACTGCCTCGGTTACTAATAACAAGAAAACATGATTTGTTTTATCCTTTGAATGCTTTTTAAATTGTTTACCAAAAATAAAACCTTCCACTCCCAATTTGGTTATGTTATTTATATGATTCTTATGCAATTTTTTCGAAGGTAATGCTTCCGAAACCTTGTAGCTGTTCTCAAACTTCACTCTCGAGGTGTTCGTTTCCTAATTAATTTGAGGGTTATGTTCTGTTAACTATGGCTTTCCCAGTATTAGCTGCTCACTACCCAAATTCATTATTTTACACAAAACTTTCATTTTATGACCTTGGATATCAACTTCTATTGTGTCAGTTTGTAAATCTAATGCGGAATTATTACCATTTCCCACCTGAACCTGCAAAGGTTTTCCCAATTACTATAGGAATTTTATTTTCTTCTACAAATTTATGTGAAATATAATTATGTGTAGCACCTGAATCTACCATAACTCTCAATGGTTTCCTCTCCTCTAAAGACTCTAATCTGATCAAACTGTGTTTAGTGACTTCGTTACTTAACTATCCCAACATAGGTTTGTTGTTAAGAGTTACACAAAAACGATTGTTCAAACTATGGAGTGTACCTTAAAATAAATTGCGCTATCTTAGCCTTTCCATTCATTAGCTTGCCCTTAGAGTCAACTCGTTAACCTCTAGATTTGGTCGACTCAACTGAGGACTTCGAGCTAGAATTTTGCGTTTCCCACATCTTCGGCTTCCTATTGAGCTAGTTATTATGCAATATCTTCCAAAAGACTTTTATTCACATGAATTATTTTAAAAAATCCCTTATCTGTTCAATCCTTAGCATAATGATATGGACCTCCACATTTAAAACAAGTGATTTTTTTTTTCGGTTTTCTGCACTCTTTGCTCAAATGTCCGTCCTCTCCACAGTTATAATAGTTTTTTTTTTATTATTATGCACACTCAAATGCCTTATGACCTCTTTTCTGAAAGATAGTGCATGTCAGAATAATAAGATTGGGTTTTTGAGCATTAATACTTGGTTTAAGACACTTAATATATCCTTTTCTATTGTTAAATTCCTGTCGCGCATTAACACTTTGTCCACCTCTCTGATTTTCTTCTAAAGATATTATACATATTCACCAAACCCGCATTCAAACCCCCTTCCACAAATTCCTCCTGACTCCATTTGATATTTCATTCAAATTACCCCTTATTGATTGAGTTTCCCGATTGTACTCAACTGATCCTCTAATTCCAATGACTTATTTTGTAATTCATTCATATTAATAAATTTTTGATTTTTCAGTTCTGATTTCAGTATAAGATTCAGATAGTTCAAGAAATGCAACTTAGCCATTTCACCAGTCAAACCTATGACATGAATGCTAGATAAATCAAATTCCACATTATAATCCTTCAAAGATCCAGTCTGCTTATAACTCAACCACTTTTCTTCCATTTTACATTTAAAAGTGACAGACAAGAAACGCGATTTGATCGCGGTTTTAAAAGCTTTTGTAACAGGGTTACACGGTTCGGTACTTAGTGGCTAGAAACTAGGCTGCTATAGTTGCGGTTGTAGGGCAGCGCAACTGCGATTCTAGATCAGCGCAACATAGCAACATAGCAACTTAGTAGAATAGCGTAGCGCAGCATAGCAACGCAGCGTGGCAGTATAGCAACGCCGCAGAATGTAAATTTAACTGTATAGTTCTAGAAAGATACTTTGGATAGATCTCGATTGACTGCGAAGGTCCACGTGTACATTTGTACAGTATTGGGTTGACTAGCAGCTAGTTAGTTCAAATAGTGGGACAGACGTAGTAGGAGAGACACTCTTTGAGTAGCCCTTCGCTGCGAGCGCTGAATCTTGTAATTCTCTCCCGAGTAATAAAGCGTAACCTTGTCTTTCATTGCTGTGTGCTCCTGTTGTTGCTACGGGGAGATCCTTGGAGCTTTCCGTTGTGTATTGTGGTGTATTGTGGTGCTTATATTTATTGTCCCTTTTACTGCTTCCCAATAAACATTAGTAGGTATTAGGTTAGACTTTATCTGAGTGTAATACCAAATCTGGGCATCACCATTGAGACAAATAGCAACAAAAGAAGTGTAATAATCACGATCAGAATTCCTTGATTTCAAATAATAGTCTATATGAAAAATCTAAGCATCCAACTCGTCAATCTTTTTACCATCAAAGGATGGTGTTTCACTAATAGACAATTTGATATCTCTTATCTTCTTAGGTCTATCCCGTTCATCTTCCCTCAAACTGTCATTATTTTTACTACTCTCACCCTTTTGCTCATTAGCATCATTTCTGGAGTGAATTACATTAATTAGCTCATCCAAATTTTGATTTGAAACATTTTCAATTTCGTTAACATCCTTCAATTCACTCTTTAATTTTAGCAATTGTTTCATCTACAGGTGAAGCATGACTATTAAATCTTTTGACTAATTTCACAATGTGCTTCTTCAACACATTCAAGGCATTTTCCATTTCATGTTTCCATGCAGAATTTGCCATTATCACACAATGAAACCAAACAATAAGAAAGGTAGAGTATAATTATCCAAAAGAGTTTGCAACGAATTTGAAGTCCTTAATTTTCTCCAATCCAAGACTTCCTTTCGTTAACAAATCATTTGAAAGATATCAAAATTTGAGGAATCAAATAAACATTCAAAATAAGTTAGTGAAAATTCAATTTTCCCAAACATTGAAATAGATAGGTAAAAAGTTTCCCCGCAAATTTTGCAACAGCAAAATTGAAAGCTCTCAACGAAAAAATTCAGCCACAATTTTTCCAACAACAAAATTGAAAGCAATCAAATGTAACAATTTAGGGTTCTGAAAAGTTTTGAGTCATTTCTGGACTTCTTTGCTCTTGAAGAAGTAAAGTGCTCCACTGTTTTTCTCCACTATTAGCAAATTTCCCATTTCCTACTATATCAGGATCTTTTGTTCTCTAATCCTCACATCCTCACCCTCCATGGCTTCAAGCCCTCCCTCTTCACATGAATTATTGCTAGGAGAAGGCAAGTTTGTTTGGCCTCTAGGTAATTGGAGTGAGCTTCAGCGCTGGCTACACTGCCTACTCGGTTGAGTCATTAGGACCTAAGCACATCATCATCATCATCATTAGACGCCCCACATCTAACATGCGGCCATTGGCACTGTGGTCACTTAGTTTCCCTCCAATCCCCTACCACTCACATTGTGGTTCCACCAACACAAGTTAGAACACCCTCACCGATCACAGCAGTCGATTTTTGGTTGAAAAGAATTCTCCCTGGTTTCTAACCAAAGCTTTGATACTATATGTAACAAAATTTCCTACCTCTCAGAAAATCCCATTACTACAACCAATTTCAACCACACATTCCACACATTGGAAAATTACACATTCACATTGGAAAACACTCACATAAGGATAAACTTCAAATTAGAAGAGGCTTATGTCACATAACATTAGCTTGGTCTCTTGTCCTCGTGGCTCAACCCTACTTTTAAAGTGTTTTCCACTACTCTCCACTCTTAATAATTATATCTCTTAAAACATAGGTACACCGCGAATCGTAATTAGAGGAGAGATATAATTAGAGTAAAAAAATGAAAAAAAATAATTAGAGTTATTAACTCTAGTTTGCGTAATCATTTTTTTTCAGAAACAAATTTTACTCTAATTTATCAATAACTCTAATTTGGGTTTCTTTTCGTACTAATTATCAGTGCTGATATCTTTACTGTAAATTAGGTACACATACAGAATCTGATAAAACGTACATTTTCACGTCATTATGACGTTTGCACTACGTGGTTTGTGAACACGCAGTTACATGATAACGACCTGTATTAAATCATTTTTTGGACTTTTTTAGTTAATAAAGTACAACTTTGCACGGTCAGGCACCGACCGTACGCCACACTATTTAAAACGGCACTATATTAGAGTTGTTAACGCTGATTCAAAAAGTACCTTAAATAATGTAAAGAATAATTTTGAATTATGTACTCTATTTAGGATGGGGATGGAATTAGCGTACACAACGCTAATTACGATTCGCGGTGTAGATTAACGCTTTCACCGTGGACATTGACGTGGTATTATCTTGCCTCGTCAAGTCGTCAAAGCTGTTTAACAGATGCCACGTAGCTGACAATAACCGTGTGCATAATCTCGGAGCATATGGCTTCTGTGATCCACTTATGGAATAGCTGTCCAGCCTAAAACAACCACATATAGTCGTCAATGTTTGTTCACATGATAATCCGAAGGTTTTTAATCGCCTCGCGTTATTCTTTGACCCAAGAAGTGGCCCGACGTGGCCCAGCTCTTACAAGACTGGTGTTAAAAAATCATGCACCCAAAATGTTTCACAAACGTCTTTGCGAATCATAATAAGTTTAGACATTGCTATAGCCCTATAGCGTTTTTCAAAAACGTATTAGATGTATCTTTTGTAATTTTGCAAACTTGTCTGGCGTTACGGAATACGGTTTTGTGTCCGGGACTCCAGGATTCCGCTCCGCCGGATTGATCAATTAATCACGCAGAATTCTGGATCCATCCTTTCAAACTCCGTAGAGCCGTGGACTTGCCGGATCAACAATGACGTGACACTTTTCTCTGGTGTTCAGATGACGTGGTGGCTGCCTCTGGAATATAGCTCGCCACCGTGTAAAGCAGCTGCTAATATGCGTTCAGACTTTTCGTTCGTGTTTCACAGTTTCACTTCTAGTTTTGCCCTCTCTTCCAAGGTAATTTTTTTTTTTTGCCTGTGTATTTGACAAACGGTACTTTGCCTTCTATATAGAGAAATGTCTGAGGGTCAGCAGCAACAGCAGCGGGTCTCCAGTCAGCTGCAGGAACAGGGTAAAGGCGAAAAGCAACAATCACCGGAGGAGAAGGCTATCAGTGTCCAGGATGAGGTATTAATATTTGTAGTCTTTTTGGTAGTCTGTACCATGGCGGCTACTGATTCGGAGTTTATTTATTGAGAAGTTTTGATGGTTTATTTCACTAATTGAAGCAATAATATAATTTGAAAATTGCAGTCCAGGGCACCTCTAGGATGCAAACTTGTTCATTTATAGAGCATTAGCTCTTGTGATGATACATCAAAGTTCAAAGTCAACAATTTTTTTTTTCTAGGTTTCAGATGAATAGATCGAGTAATCGGATAAATTTTGAAATTTGGTGCCATGACGTAATCACTGTTTTAAATGCATTGAACTTATAGACTTAGGGGAAGAGTAGTGTGTGGCTATTAAAGAAGGAGAAGTATTCCTGCATTGTAAGAAGCATACATTTCTGTTTTGAGATATAATATCTTTGCTGCTTATGTTGTAATTGCATTAGCTGGCTCATATGTTTTCAGCTTCACTTTTGTGATGATTCTGTTGGCTGGTTCAACATATGCTTTCTTCAAATTACAACAGGCTAAACAAGCATCCATGGAGGCTTTCCAAGCACAACAAGAAGCTGAAGAAGCAACTAAGAAAGCCTATGCCAAGCAGATGCAAGCCCAGCAAAAAGCGCAAATCGCTGCACAGTCAGCTGAAGTTCAGCAGAACGCAGCAAAGCAAGCGGCTGTTCTTGCAGCTACTGAGGCAGCCAAAGCAGTTGCTGAAGAGCACAAAGGTTCGACTGAAAATCAGGTTCAGCAATCAGCTGTACAGGGCATGGTAGCACAGCAAGCTGCACAGCAAGCTGTGGCCCTACAGGCCCAGCAGCCAGTTCCCAGTCAACAAGGTCAGGCATCAGTCTCTGATAAAGGTATAAATTCTACTGTTACTGGACCACAGCTATCCATGCCTCCGGCTGGGCAGGTGCTACCAGCATTTCCACAAGTACAGCCACAGGCACTGCCAAGCTCGGGTACTCCTTTGCAACAAGCAGTGAAGCAGGCAGCAGATCAAATGGCCTCTACAGCATCGACAGGGATGGCTGCCGCACAACAAACTGCAGCACAGGCTCCTAATGACCCAGCCGCTCAGCAGGTGTATCCGTAGCACATAACTTCTCTGGCTTTATCAGATAACTCTGGTGAACATACTAAATCAGAATTAACACTGATTTCTCCCTCTCCCAGATAGACTTATGAGGAAATTTCTTAATGTTTGCTTTCTGGTTGCACAAGAATGCAAGCACTGCCAGCCCATGGAAATTAAGCGCCCAGTCCACGATTTTCGAGGAACGTTTTTGTTTTCTATCTTTTTCTGTTGTTTCGGGTCTCCTATTTTCAATGTTTCATAAAGATGGGATAGGTTTGCTGGTTGTAAATTATATATTGCAGTCAAATTTTAGATGTGATTGCGGTAGTTAACTGGTTTGACAAGTGGTGTTTACCTTATCGTTTCTGGCTTTGGCGCACTTGTAACTGTGCTGAATTAACCCAGAGTAATACTATGTGGGATGCAGGCGGCAGCACAGCAGGCTGATGTTGCACAACAACAAATGAGTTTTGCCTTCCAGGTTGCAAGAGCAGCAGAAACTCCAGAAGGTGCTCAGCAAGCTGCACAAGTACTGCGAACAATGACAAGCTAGGACAAAATTCGTTTGTTTTTGGGATAAATGCAGCCTTCTTGGGACAACGATTTTATGGAAATTCAATTCTGTATACACGTAGCATAGATTATAACAGGCCCTGAGGATATTGCCAGCGTCGTTTTGTATACAGTTTGTAAGTGGTAGCTAGTGAGAACCAGATGGCTGTCAGTATAAAAGTGATAGAATGCTGCTTTAACTTCTTTGTTTGTATATATAATGTAGGGACAACAAGTGGGCCATTATATTTTCTTTTTGTGAATAACGATTCCACGTTCCTCTTACTCTTTGTACTCGCACTGTTGTTGTCAGCAGTTGAGTCACAGTTGAGTCAAGAAGCATGTGCTTCTTGAAGCAGTGATCCTTCACGAGTTAAGATACTGTTCATTAAGCAGAAATGCCACTTGACTACAATCAATTTTAATAGGTCGTCGCTTTGGTGCTATTTTGGAGTGGCTTAGGAGTGAAGCTACAAATGATCATCTTTTTTTCCCAAGGTCAGGTACATAAATTTCGGACAGTTGAGCGGTGTCTTGAATGAAGCCTCCTTGTCTTTGAATTCGTTACAATGTACAAACGCAGACATTAAAATACAGGCCCTCATTAGCATTCTAGTCCCCCTGCTTGTGAGCCAGGTGATAATCACCCATACTATCATCTGTAATTTATTTTTTAAGTGCTGCGCAACACAATTGAATGACTACGCTGAATTTTTTATTTGGTCAACGTTCATTGTTTCAGGATCCATATTCAATTAGTTTTCGTAATGCCAGCGTGCCACAAATATGTATTTTGACATTTCAGGTTTGCAAATATCCAACCCAGAAATCATATTCATGCTTTGCGTTCATATCTGTGACTTTGCATTTTGACAGAGCATGGAACATGTTAGAAGCTGTATTGCAGCTTCCAGTATAAACATTCTTGGAGGTTAAAACTGAAATATATGTTAGGACAAAAAATCAACAGCCGGCTGAAATAAATGAGTACGGTACATGAGCCTTGTACTTGACATTTGGCATTTAAAAGAGACTGGATCACAAATGTTTTATCCCCTGTGGCCATTGTGTCCTCGACATGGCTATTGTCATGCGTTTTCATCTGTAGCATGGTTGTGCTCCTAGATGTGGTCGTGAAGTAGCTTGGCAGCAACATAGATATTGACAGAACATGCATCAAAAGAACACCATTATGCATTTTTCGGCAAATCTACCATACATCAAGTGGCTATGGAGATAAATTAAACCAAACTACAGAACGATATGGCTTAACAAAAACGACAGTCTGTGTTTGCATGGAGAAACACAAAAATGCAAGCTTGGCCCAGCTTTAATTCGAAAAGGCATGAAATGCTCTACTTGATGCACCAGCAACACTGTCAACGCCAGCAACACTGTCAATGCTACTTCTAGTGTGACAAACTGAGCTTACCTCGAAGTGCTCCAACACAAAACATGCCAGAAACCCTTGGGCCATGACTCTTCTACTTTGAAAAAGTTCGGAAAGTTAAATTAGGCCACCATCACTTGAAGACTGGCCTGCTGTTAGGCCGTATCTACTAGAACATCTCTCTCCTGTAGGAATTCAACCAGACACCTTGTTAACATAACACCCTTGTTTTCTCAAGTATGACATAACCAATCCCCAGTTACCTCCACAAGAGACCATACAATTTAATGACCATAACTTACGCTGCATTCAAAGAAAGGTAATGAAAGCCTGACCAACTTGAATTGCTTAAGAAGCTGGTCTGCAATTAAAATTATGGATCTTCCTCGTTTGAAGACAAATCGATTTTCCTCTTCTCCTTTTCTCAGACAAAGGTACATGTGGTGCCAGATCAGGATACTCTTTGCAAACTACGAGCCAAATCTCCAATGGATTTTAAGAAAATGATGGTTTTTACATCACAAATATCAAGAACGTCATCTATAGACAAGCCATTGACCACTCTAAGATGACTCTGCAAGTACTTTCTCCATTTGTTTGATCTTGGATTCGATCGATAAGTCGATGTGATTCTCCCCAATGTCAATGATCACACCCCCAATAATGCCCCGGTCAACCTGCAGATGCCACAAACCCAAAGTACAATATGAGAGCTGTGCCTTATCGCACAATCGGAATCGTAAGGCGAAAGACATTGTGGACAAAATCTACATCGAGCATTGCTAACACACTTAGGCCCGATAACTGCTGAACTATTACCTCTCAAAAGTTCTACCCCACAATATTTTAGAAAAAGAGATGCAGAACTTGTACCATGCTCCGAAGAGTTCAAAGGTTTTCATAAATTTGGTCCTTGCATTCCCTCTCAACATTAATCACCAGGGTGCTCTCATGATGGCCAAAAGGCTGGAACCATCTTCAATTCAGCATAATATCCCTAACACAAAGCTGCACTTGCTATAGAAAATCAAACGCTCTAAAAACTCTTCTTTAATGTGCCTGTGGAATTAAGATGCAGTGCCAGATAACCATGCCGGTATGAGGACATGACTCACCTTTTGGTCTAGCTTCAACGTCTGCCCTGGTTTCAGAAAACCCTTCAATGCCTCTTTGATCTCTGTCACCTCCTCAGGAGTAAGTTCCTGAGAATTGGAGGTGGCAATGAATTAGCAACCGTGCAAAAAACTGACTGCTAAATAGTTTTGCATATTTTCTAGGCTGAACATAAACACCATGCATTCAAAACTTGAAGTGTTTCTTCGTCCTGCCAAAACACTTCAGATACAAGACTTACCAAAGCCGCAGTTATGGTGGCGAGGACTTCTCCCCTGTGTGCCCTCAGAAGCTCTTTATAGGCAACAGCAGCCTTGGGCAAATAGTTCAGCCGCCCGCTGTCAGCAAGCACAGCTGTCACCACACCACACAGCCTTGACATCATCAGAAAACATGCATACATTTGTTAACCTGTCACCCAAAAAAAAAAAAAAAAAAAGACAATCAGAGACAGGGCTGGCTTAAAAAAAGTCAGTCCCAAAAAGAGCTGAAAATAAAAGCACAGTATTGCCAAGAGTTTTTTTATCAGACAACTCGTATTCATTTCATACACGAGCTGCAGTTTACCCTAGGGAAGTTCATCTGACAGATAGTAACTCTCTGACATTGTGGAACTAAAAACAAAAGAGCAATAAATTTTCTACTATTTTCACTACAATAAAAAACAAACACCAACAAAGCAACTCCGACAGAGCAGCAAACTGCTGCACATTCCTCGGCTGATTCTCAGAATTTGGTTAAACAACATAGCGGAATGCCTCGCCCGCGACAAGTAAAATTGATCCATGAGGACCACCATCAAGCATAATAAGGCTGCAAGACTGACAAAGAAAATTTTTGGTGATATCTGTGAATCCCGCTTTGCCAAAGATGTCGTTAATGGCTGCCAGTCTATTAGACTTAGGAATTGAAGGATCCTTCAGGAAGTTATCGAAATCTTTGTTGCTCTCGGCCAAAGTCACCAGCTGTTCCACTTCACCCTCCACGTTCTCCAAGACTTTTGCACGTGCAGCAGCAACATAGAGCGCTGACGCGTATTTCCCTCCAATGCCAAACACCGCTGCAGGAGGCTGTGCGAACACATGCAAACAGACATGTTTGAACCTAGATTAGGCAAGCTTCAGAATCACTCAACATAATAAACGCATAAGTAATTCCAGATACACTGAAGTACAGGCTACCCTGGGCCATAAACGCAGATAAACTGTTTTAGGTGAAACTTCAATCAACATCATCAATACCACACATCTACGACAATGAGCAACAAACAGCACAGAGAAAATAAATCTATCAGGGAAAAGATTCAAATCAGCAACTACGAACTTCAAGATAAAACATGAGATCCTTTGACGGTCCAACATAAACAGCCAAAACGTAAAGAACATTTACGAAAATGCAGTGGAACATTGTCGATAGGCGAAAATTGCAGTACAAAGGCAGTATACAGAACTTACACGAATATCTGCTTCCACCGCTGCAGAATAAGCACGCTGCGCCTGCGGATTTAACACGGTTATTTGACGAGTGAGCAGATACCCAACATTAAAGAGAAGGCTAAAACAAGACATTTCAAAAAAGGAGCCGGAGCGAAATAACAACAATCGACATTTAATCTTATGTATCGTAACAAGGCGAGGTCTATCATCCAATAGAACACCGGAGCAATGGGTTGTCAAATATACCGAGACAAGTGCACACATTGTCAGCATAAGAATCATACCTGCAACTGACCTGCAGAGGCGCTAAATGCGCCTCTACTGAGAGCCAACCTCCGGGCTGCTGTGCGCAGCATGGCAACTGCTGCTGTCGGACCGAGTGAAGCGAGACGTACAGTTGAGACCCGAAAGGCAAGATGCTGACGACTACAGAGAAACTATGGCTGCCTTGTCTTGGAGCTTCTGGTTGAGGCTGAAAAATGTACGGGTAGGTTTCAGGTTTACGAGCCTGATAAAGAATTGGTATATCGCACTATGACAAGAATCGCATGCGGTTAACTTCTCACAAGAACACCATATCGATCTGCGAGTTTCCCGATGTAGCGTATTGGTACTCGAAAGAGATCCCTGAGTCGTTTGTGACGCAAAATAGTCGTTTCACGTTTCACGTACGGAATCCCACGTGTTGTCACACTGTACAGTACAGTACAGTAGATTCTAGCCCTGCACAGATGTATAGAATTGTTGAGTTCAAAACGTGAAACAACTGTTCTGAAAGTGAAACACCGATTCCAGTTTTTCCTACGAGTCCTCGCCATGGCGAATGTCTTTTATGCTGTTAACAAGCGAGCTCTTTACGCCTTCCACGTCATCTTGCCTGTTCTCCTTGTGCTTGCATCTTGTATAGAGCTCTCCGACGCAGCTGCAGTTGTGGATGTTTACCGTCTCATCGAGGTAAGGGGCGGGTTTTATGCCTGCTTATTCGCTGAATCTTCAGGAAGTGTTTCGAACACGTGCTTGTCTCTCATGTAATTTCTTATAGGCTCTTGTTGAGTAGCATTATCCATCATTTGCTGAATATGAGTTTGTAATGTCTTTGTAAGTTGGATATATTAATGGATGAGAAAATGCACGAAGGGGGAATGGGGAAGCTACAAAGTGGCTTAATAGGCCAATGCAATGATACAACCATCAACAATTGCAATTGCCTTTGGAAGCTGGCTTGCCTTCTATTTAAATATTTGCTCGATCAGAATTTTTCTGATTTGGATCAAGTTTTAGCTATTATGGAACAAAGACCTTTTTTTCTTAAGCTGAGCAGCGCAAATCTTTTTTTTTCACGGACGAGCCCTTAAAATCCGATCATGTTCTCTTTTGCAAGCGTCAAACGAGTTTTGCAACAAAACAATAACCCACTGAAAGTTTTGCATTAGGTGGAGAGTTGTTGAAGTCAATACACATGGTTCCACTTATTTGTGAGACTTTCCCTTAATTGTTTGGAACTTGACTCTTGAAATAATGATGCACCATCACACATTATGTAAAACCAGACAGGTTTAATCAATGATGCCTGAACTATTAGTTTTTTTTTTTATTTTGTCCACCTCGTTCAATTTTGGAACGGAAATTGATGCTTTTCTTTCTGAACTAATTCACAGGAAGAGCTGAAAGTAACTGATGTTTCCTTTTCGTGAATCTTCCACCTGACAAAGCTAGCTCTAGCTCACTTGCTATAGTTTTCAAGTTGGTTTTGATTTTGAGCTTTTTAGGTGTTCTAATGTCCCATTGTGACCGTCACCAATGATCGGCGATATCTGGTTGATAGCTATCTCTCATGTTCGGTTTATTGTGTACATTACTCGAGCTGACTGTATGAGTAAAACTCGCTTCTCTACGAGTACCTGAAACCCAGTGTCCTCTTTGTGGCATTCTCTACAGTATGATGTTCGGGGCCTCGCTTTTGGCTCGCGAAGAGCAGGCTTGAGCCACCATGCAAGTTCGGGCCTTTCTGTCCCCGGCGCAGATTTGGCACGCTCTGTGGTGGTCATGCCCATTGCCAAAGTGGACACGGCCCTTCTTAATGGTGGGCCCTATGCTTCTCGCTTCTAATAAAAAAAATGATGTAGAAGGAGACTCAAGTTGATGTTCATTAGAGCTTAATTATTTCATTGAATCGGGTGTATGCTTTGCTGCTTAGAGATAGCTTTTGCTGGTGTATTGGTGTCATCCTTGAAATACTTGCAAAACAGTGCTCTTTGTTACAAGATTGTACTTCATAATTTAGAGATGACGAGAAATGCTTTGTTATAATCTCTTTGGACAATATCTGCTTTGTCAAAAATATATGTTTATTGTGTTTGCTTCGAATTTCCTAGTCAACCGTCGTGCACTTGTATGTATATTCTGGTTAGTTCTGGACTATCTCATGAATTTCTGATACAATTCAAGACGATATGGCTAAAAAATTATGAATGAGATCTCTGTTAATGAGTAAATGGATTCATGAATTTTATTGTAAACTTTGCCAAGAATGAAAAGGATAAGAAGGAGGGAATGTCTAGGCATTTTGAAAATGGGAGCCTCGAAAATGATTCTGATGTGAAAGGCAAATGGAACAACTGAAGCCCTCGGTAACAAGCATCAAATAGATCGCAATGTACTCGTATCAAGCAAAATGATTAGAACCAGATGCTACACCTTCTTCCCATCCCTTCAATAAAAATTAATTACATAGGTCATCTGTCCCGTTACAATCATCATTTCTTTTTGCAAAAAAACAGGCATATAGGCGAGTAAGCTAAAGCAGATGAACCCCTAGTCGCATATTCTTCAAAAGTTGGCCGGCATAAAAAAAATTCAAACTGCAGCTATATGTTTCATCCTTTCCCTCTCGATCAGTTCTTTCTATGCTTGTAGCAATGGTTAGCTGATGCTGCCGTCTAGGAGACAAAGGCCAGAGTTGCTGACCGAAGTGAGACTCGATTCATTAGCATGTGCTGTCTGTTTGAACGTGTGTTGTACTGGCTGCTTAAAATGCTGCGATTAGCTGTCGCGCCGGTATTTCAGCTACACCGTGAGTAAAGAAATTATTAGTCTGGGGTTTATATTAGTGTTGTTAAATATAATGCAGTTCTGAATGACGCAGTTGATTTTAAGCCGTTTAAAGAATTACCATCAAGAAAAAAACAATTAGTGTTATTGATGTTATCTTGTCAGAGGGGAAAAAAATAGGCACCAAATCAGTATAGTATTATTAACGTTAATGGTAATTCACGGTAAACAGGTACATTTTAATTTTGTCAAAGTTGCTAAAAGGAGGCAACCTGTTGGATGGGGAGGTTGATATTTTGCATATCAACTAGGTGAGAGAGGTGTGTGATCAGGAATTACGCAATTTTAAGGTTCTTGCTGATTAAGAGATGGAGTTTCATTGCTTTTCCTTTTTCTCTCTCCCTGCAGAGGTTTTGCATGGCAAACGTTTTGTCGGAGGATTCCTTTTGCTTCTACCTCAGAGTTTTGGGACTGGTGAAGAAACTGAAGGGGAAGGAGATGATGACAATAAGACACTTGAGGCTATAGCAAAATTGGAGCAATTACTTCTTCATAATAATTGCCCGGTATGGGTCCTTGAGAGCCATGCAGTTTTTTAATTCAATGGAGAATGAGTTTTTTTGGGCACAACTGTCTATGATGGTCTTTCATACATGGTGAGCATGGATGATGCAAAATAAGTGTTTGCATGATGCTTTATCTGAAGCACTGACCGAAAAGGTTGTGTGTTGTGGCTGTCAAAGTCTCTGTTGAGATCAATATTAGAGTTAATAACTGTGATCCGATTGCGACTTTTTTGGCTGAAAACCATAAAATAGTGTTTGTCACACTATCTTAGGGAGTGGACTACAATTCACCACGTCTTCTTACACTTAATTAGTGTTATACATTCTAATTTCTTGTTTACACTTATAATTCTTTTACTGTAATAGCAATAGGCGGTGTATCTCATCGTATCTTCACTTGGTGAGCATTGGAGAGGTAATCAGCTCCTCCATTTCCGGTGTTTGCGTGCAGGTGCCCATCTACTTTGCCGTGGAAAATGAAAATCTGAAGAAGTTAGCAGAAGAGGTGGCAGCCAATGATGCCGCAGGGGTGCCAGCAACAGCAGCCAATGGAGGGTGGGAGCTTTTTTCCTCAAATTTGTCTTGGGTTATTCCAAACAGCTTGTCCACAATGCATTTTTCTAAGTTGAATTGAGCTTTTTCTGGAAAGCTGTTTGTTAGCTGGTTGTGGACTCTGTTGAATTGTTCTTGTAGTGTTTTGGTTTTCATTCCGGAACGTTGTGTTATTGTGGACACACCGGGGGATGTTTGCTTTACTATGCTGCGTTATTCTTTCAGCACATAAAACTTCGTCATTTTTATGATTTATCTGTTTGACTGAGCACTTATAAACTGTGGATGCAGTCGCTTTAGTATGGATTTTTCCAAGAGGTAGACCGCCCTGCAAAGTTCCAAGTGTTCCAGAAATACTTAACTCTAATTTAAGAATAAGTGCAGATGATGGCCATTATTTAACCTTCCTTAGATGGGCATCCATGCTCTAAGAGTTATCATGTCTGAACATGTTACATATACGTTGTGATAAGTTTTCCTGAAATTCTTTCAAAAATTGTTGACATTTTCCCTTGCATTTGGTAAGCTGTCACTTCTTTTTAGAAGGAGACGTTACTATGTACCAGAAAGGAGGTGCAACAAAAGCTAAGAAGCTGTTACTTTTTGTCTGCCTATGTAGAACCAAGTTGTGTGTTTTTTTTATAGTATATATAGTATGTTTCTGGCATGGTTCAATAATTTCTGAACAATTTGTCTATCACCCATTGCTGTTAAAACTGACTAAATTTTTTCTTACTTCCCGATGATTTTTTGTCAGTTTCTATTAGCTTTTTTTCCGGTCCAGAAATAAATAGGATGGTCGGTAGTATGGGATATATATCAAATCGCATGAATCAAGATTACATGTGTTTGTTGCTTCCTAAGAATCTTAAGGGCGACTGAAGAATGTGACTAAGTGTGTCAATGCGGAAGCCTATGTGAATGCAGAAGCTATATGGGGTGGTAAATTTTTTTTTTTGTGCTTTCAGCAAAAGGATGTTCTTGTACTTCCTGTTTCATCCAGGCCTGACCAGGCTTTTTGTGGGCAGTACAATTTTATGACAATGATCATTGTATGAGGCTTTACATTGGCATGCTGCAGGTACAAGCTGGTGGTGAACTCACCTGAACCAAGGAAACTCCCGACTGTTTCTCTAGCAAACATCCAGGTGAGAGTTTAAAGAACATGAAGTTATTAACAAGAAGAGGTGGTAAGAAAGGATAAAGGGAATGAGAATAGATGATAAGAAAGCATAAAGGTTAGGCAGGAAGAGGATAAGAAGAGATGAAGATGTTGAGAAGAGGTGAGGGTATATCCTGAATGAGTTCGAAATGTTATAGAAGTACTTTGCTATGGTCTGGTTAAACAGGCATTGTATAGATGCTGTTGCCCTTTTTTTCGAACGTCGTTTTTGTCCAATCGTCCTGCTGTCCAACTTTCAAGCTATGGATAATGGAACTGTGAATGTGGGCACTTGGAAAGTGATCTTATTATAGCTCTATGTTCCTGTTGAGATTTTTACTTCTTTCCCTCATTAAGGATATGTTTTTTTCCTGATGATGTAGGGCAAAAATTTCAAGTGCATTCCCATTGTACATTTGTATCACTATTCCACTGGAAGAATTTAGGGTGCATTTTTTATATTCTCCTGGTGAATTCATTGTTGAACTGTTTTTTTTCGGAATGTTTATTGTTTCATCTGAGCAAATATCCACGATACTACTTTTACTGTTAAGGTTATGTGTTCAAGTCTAGGCTTAGGTTGATTCCCTTCCATTTGCCTTATTTTCCTTTTTTTTCTATCTGGTACTGTTTTATCACAATAATGATGGTGATCTGACGTTGATTTTGCAATCCATGGTGGATGAGCTGGCAGGGGTGGCTGCATGGTCTTCGGATTGAGGGAGAGAGCAGAACACTTCCAACTATTGCCATTGTGGCCTCATATGATACTTTCGGAGCAGTCCCGGTATGTGTGCATTGACATGACCTGCATAAGGTTTATCTTTAAAGGGATCTTGCCACCTTCTCACTTTCTTATGTTTTACTATGCTCAGTTCGCTGGATTTATCTTATTCTACAGAACATTTTGATAGTGTTCCATCTTCATTATCGTTCATCAATTTGTCTACGATCATGATATTTATTGTAGTGACCGATAAATGCCGAAAATTTTGATTAATTTCTGATAAACTGGTAATGTTGGATAAATGGATATGTAAGAATTAGTTCTGAAGAAGTACAGGCACTATAAAGAATCCAAGATAAGGCACTATAAGGATCCTAGATGCTGTAGCTGTTGACAAGGGGGGAAAAAGCCGGCAAATTCATGCCGCAAAAGTCTTAATTTCGTAAAATACCTCCGAGTAGGATTGTGAATTCCGTACTTTATTCTTTTCAAGATATTTTTTACTTATTTATTGTTCTTTCGTCATTATCAAATTTTATCGTCGATGTATATTATATTGAACCGGTAATTGGTAATCAGGTACCCTGAAAACCTGATGACCGAATATCGGAAAATGGCAGCGGATATGAAACCCTGCATTTTAATTTGCTGAACTTTAGGGGAGTTTTCTCATCTATAGAGTGCAGGAGAGGTATCTGATTTTGTCGCATGCTCTATTCTTCAAGTAATGCAACAGGGTGTGGCCAGTTGCTGGCCAGGCTCTTTCTGTGGGCAGTGACAGCAATGGGAGTGGAGTAGTTGCCCTTTTGGAGCTTGTGAGGTTATTCTCCCGACTTTACTCCGATCCTAAGTCTCGTGGTCAATACAATCTACTATTTGGCCTTACGTCAGGTGGCCCATATAACTACGATGGCACCAAACAGGTAAAGTGTTTACTCACAAAGGAACATGGTCGTTTGTGTCCCTTTCCATGCGACTGATGAAATTGTTTGAAGAATTTTGGTATATGGGTCATGGTGCATATGGTAGCCATTGTTGCATCAGCCCTCTGTTAAGTCAGTAATGAACTTCTGTAATATACCTGTTTTGCCCATTACAGGACTCTAATTCTCAACATCTAGTAGACATCTTGTGAAGAATCCCCGTGCGAAGGTATTATGTGGTCTTTCAATGTGTTGCTGTTACAGTTGCTCTTGTCCAGTATCTATTTGGAAATGTGGAAAACATGTCTTCTAGGATGAACGAGTCTTTGTCTCTGTGGACGCAGTGGTTGGCCAGTCTGGACCAAAGACTGTTGGAGACAGTTGAGTTTGTTATTTGCTTGAACTCGATCGGTCAGTGGACAGAGAAAGTCTACATCCACGGTTCTAAGCCGAAAAAGGACCCTGCGATTGCACCCTTATATGAGGTGGGCGATCTGGGGCCGTTTGTCTGCCAGGGCGGGTTGTCATCCGATTTGTAACCAAGAGAATTAGCGAGAGGATAGGAAGGAATTTCATTTAAGTAGGTCTTTGAGTTTTATACAGAGGAGGCATGCAAAGTGCGTTCTTATTTGTCAGGTGTGCTACAAAAGGCATAGACTTGTATTGATCATTCACTGTTGCATAACAAAGCCTGAAGCTGGCCATGGACACTTCTTTGGGTGCTTAAGAGGGTTTCTTAGAGAACATGTTGGGATTGCAGGATCTTGATTGTAGGTTTGTGTATTGACCGTTCGGTGGCCATTGATTGTAAGAACTGCTTTATTTCAGTGACCTGCAAAATGCTTATTATACTGATTGATTTTATTGATAGCTGTTTTGTTTGGCAGGGCTTAGAAGCTGTGGCTCAGGAGCTTGGGTTTTCGCTGGAGGTTGTCCATAAGAAGATTAATATGTCTGATTCACGGGTATGTTGGGCGTCTGCTTAACTTTTTTGGGATTATGTTGGCGTCACTCTTTAGGGCTGGTGGGGGTGAGTCAGTTTGATCCTTATTTCTACCTTTCGGGACGCACGAGTGCAATAGATTCGATTACTAATTCAGTGCCTCTGACTCTTCTTTGAATGGTTTCAGGCTAGCAATTTTATGGCTCAATGCACGGGGTGCTTCTGATTTCACCGAAGGCATTTTTTGTTTTTTTTGTTTTAGACTTGAACATTTTTTTAACAGTTGATATTTGGTTTATGTTCTGCCTGTGGTATCTGCTTACCACTGGAAAGCTCATTTCGAATACCCTTTGAGCTGGTGCTATATTTTCTCGGATATTGGTCATTGCTTGTCCCTAGTTTGTCTCTCAGTAACACGTATGTCTGGACAACACAAAATTTCCAAAGAAAACCATTTTCCGTGTGTATTGTTGTCTAACATTCAGATAAGGCATGTCAGAGTCATTAGGCATTAGGCACAGTTGAGCAAAACTGTTTGTTCTGCTGACCGTATGCATATTTTACGTCCTTCAGCTGTGTGAAGCATTCTGACCATCAAATCAGTTCTGTTCTTCAAAATATGTTTTAAAATAGAATGCTCTGGCTATATGTGCAGTCAAAAGTCTCATTTTTTTCTAGTGGATGGCTGTCCTTTCAGGTACCTTGGGAACATGAATTGTTTTCACGCAATAAGATTCCAGCAGTGACGCTTTCTGAGCTTGAATCAGCGCCAGATATTTTCCGCAATACTGGAGGCCTCGCAGATCGTCGGTAAGGGAAGAAATGCATACACCTTAGTATAATTACAAACCATGATAAAGAAGTATGTGATGAACTCATGCGACAACTAACAGGTACTCAAGTTACAGTCCACAAACTCTGTAAGAGCTCTATTGGGATGTTCAGAAGAATAAACTTCTCTATGCTTCCCTAGCAATAGGTTTGAAGCTGGTGGACAGAGCAAGGACTGAGGTTGGAAGGCACACTGCAGGTCTAAACAACCTAATGACCCTTCCCATATCGGGAATGGCTACTGATTGGTTGTCAATTTTCTCAGTAGCAGATTTCACTTTTTTTTTTATAAATCCAGTTATTTTTCATTGGGTTATTATACTAATCAAATTTCTGCCTTACTTGTCAGTGTTTGTATATTTTGGTGCAATTAATTACAGTACTGTCACGGCATTATGGTCTCTTTCAGGAACATCTCACTCTCACTGCTGATACTTTCTCAGCAATACATGCAGTTTCTCTGTTCTGATTGAAAGATTGATTCTTCGGTTGCAGGCGGCAAATAGATGAAAAGGCGGTTTTACAGTCCATAAAGCTCATTGCCGAGACTCTTGCTGTAAGTGTTTCACTCGTCTTTGTCTTCAAATCGGATAAAGGAACAGACTCACTATTATTTGAAGGGATGAAATATACTGCAGGAATCAGCGTTTCATTTCTGCTTGGGCGAGTCTTTAAAGTTATTGTCAACAGAGGGCTTCTGAAACTTACCATTTTGCTAATGCTTTTTCATTTCTATTTTGTCCTAGCAATTCCTTAGATAATCCTGACAAAAACATAGGTGCCCATTCTGAGCATGGTTTCCAGGTCAACTACAAGTCACATTATTTCATGTGACAAACATGGCTGGTTTCGCTCTGCAGCATGGTAGATTATAATGAGAACAGCACAGAGTAATTATGAATTTCAAGTTATGCTGCAAACTATGAACGGTCTCCCTTCTACATCATTCTGTCTCTTCTGGGCTCTAACGTACAGTATCTGTTTTGCTGCAGCCATTGTCCAGTGTGCTTGTCTGTTTTTGCATGATAAGCTTAGTATCTTAAACGTGCAATGATCTATAGTTTTTAGATATTGTTTTGTACCTCTGCGGATCTCTCTATGAAATTTTTTGCAGCTGTTACAGCATTTTAAACAAATCTCAGAGCTATTACCTGAACTCGTAGGTATTCATTTTCTAAAATGACTTGTGTATATTCTTTCCATTTGCAGAGGCACATTTTTGATTATAAAGGTAGGCAAGTTGAGGTATTTGCAAATGGCAGCAGCTTGAGTCCAAATCCATTATTTGTCTCCCACTGGCTTCGACTTTTTGCCCGAACTCCAAGAGTGGCCGCATACCTTCCTAAAGGAGCACCTGTGGTTGGAGCACTACAAAAGGTGTGATACAGAAAAGAATCTTATTGCTCTCACTTTTCATTTTTGTTATTTTCTGGTGACTTAATCCTTCAAAACTTGATCAAGTGTTTTTTTTTTCTACTTTCTTGTCTGCTGAACGGTTCAGTGGATCCTCGCGGGATCGGAAATGCTGTGCAAGTTCAGTTTTCTGGAGTTGGGACGTAACACTGTAACAGGTTTATTGATTTGTTTGTATTTGCTGTAATAAACTTTTACAGGAGCTCGCAGGGCGGCTATCTGATGTAAAAGTACAGACTGTCCCACTGGACAATGCATTCGTATTTTTTGATTCGCCGGAAGCCAAGCTTGAGATTTACAAGGTCTGTACTCTTATCACTTGGTTTTATGTATTGCGTGGATGTCCTTTTTTCTAGTTTTTTTGTTGTTTTCCTTAAACTTCCGATTGTACTTGTGGGCAGAAATTCTCAATGCTATCTTTGGATTGTAACTGTTGAATGAATAAAGAGGACTCTTTTGGTATTTCTTTTGGTAGAGAAAGTAGAAAATGGGTAATTCCAGCTGTATGCGTGTGTAGGTATTGATATATCCTGATATACTCGATGAACTTTAATGTTCTCGTCAAATAGTAAATTGTGAGGTGAGATTGATGACCATCTAAATGGTTTATGTTGTTTTTCCAGGTCGCAAGTGTGACGTTTGATGTCCTCATCATGTTAGCTGTCGCGTCCTATCTTGGGGCACTCTTTCTGATCCTCCACATAAGCACAAAGGTGAGTGGGGGGCCAAAAAGTTCGTCCTCCAAATGAATGTACCATTCCCTGAAGCTGCTGCTTTTTCTGTTTTAGTTTTTATGTTTCTTTTAGGGTTTAATGGTTTTGTCGAGTTACCTCGGTTTTTGCATGCAGGGCTTTGATGACTTGATGGGAGTCTTTTGGCGCCCCCCTCCGCGGAAAACCAAGGTTACATAGAGTAGAAGATGTAGGAGCTACTGGAAGTAGAGAGCAATCCTTGACACGTGGAAAATTTTGTTTTGCCACCTTCATTGGTGGTTGATGCAGCAATTTTAGATGATTTTTCCCTCGTTTATTTCGGCAGGCTTAGACTCCTCTTTGCTGGCCGATATATGACAGAGGTCGAACTGTGCACTGATTATTTAGTCTCTAATTCAATTCGTGTTTTTGGCCTCATTTTAATGTCGAGGATTATTATTTGTTGCATGCGTTTGCTTCCTACACCGGGCTGGTTACGAGGCTAATTATGTTTCAATATCCATGAGTGTTCATGGATCCACTTGTTTCAAGTTTTGTCGGCTCTAATACTATTGTATCATTATGGTATCATTGTGGTATCATTGTCGATATCATTGTGGTATTGTGGTATCTTTATGGTATCACTGTATCATTTTGTTATCATTACAGTATCTTTATGGCATCGTTATGGTACTCACTTTGGTTACTAATGCCTCCCAACTTTGAATATGCTGGATGGTCGGTGTGGTATCGATGGTGTGTTTTAAATTTATTCAGTTGTCTACAAAGGAGTGGGACAGTTGGAGTAGAATCATCCATAATCACTCTCCTTACTCCTAGCAATCATGTAGCTCTGCCACTCTAATTTCCCTCTCTAGGTTGAGCCGCCTGACCTAAAATTGTGTGAGCGGTGGGAGTTGACAAAATAAATATAGGCACCATGAAGCCAAATAATCTTAGTTTTCTCGGTTTTGGTGTGAGGAAAATTATGTGAGACCTCACGTCAAGAACAGTACCTGGTCACTGAAGCAGTAGTCATCATGTCTGGAATTTTCTCAAGTGCCTAAGTCAGATTGTCCCTATGAAAGCAGTAAAGCAGATGAATCCCATGGAGCTAATGAGGGGCAGTCTACCAGATTATGCTGAAACAATCCACATAGTTAAGGCATTTCAAACAGCGATTAAAAGAAATCAAATTAGCAAGCTTTCACAGTATATTGGGTTGCAGCAAATGTTTGCATGGAATATACATGAAATAAAGAACATTAAGTGATGGAAGGGTTATGACCAGTATATCGCAAATCTTTATTAGCGTTGATGTTTCAAAAAATTCGCCACTATTGCGGACTTCCAAAATGAACAAGCATTTAACGTTTCTGTCAAATGTCCACATTTGACACGTGACAAAGTAAATTATGACACCTACAAAAACAAACAACCAAACACGTGTTTTGTACACAACCTTCAGTTTTCACGAACATCTCAGTATACAATCAATGCCCATGCCTCTGAGCTCAAAAAATTGTCAACTTGACAACAAATACAGACACTATGAAATAAACATGAAATATGGTCAACTCAATCAGAAACTCCAAATTAAAGGAACGGAAAATTTTAAGTCTCCTGTGTCTTGTTTGTAAGCAACAACATGCACAAATTATAGAATTTTCTCCCAGTTATTTTTTTACAGTAACATAATCTGAGTCCTGAACCATAGTTACCTTTCAAAAGCAAAATTGACAACTCAAGATTCTGCAAGCAACTACCACAAATAGACTGGAGAAAGTTGTAAAAACTGTCATGTCAAACCTAAATCTAGCTCATCTGGCAATTGAATAGGGCAAGAGGAAAGAGAAAAGAGGAAAGAAAGAGGAGAGAGAGGAGGAAAAAGGACTTGGATGCAAGATTGCAGCTTTGCAAAAACATCTAAGGCAAGGCAGGATGACTATGCAAAAACACAGCAGATGTTCCTTCAGCTGAGTACAAGGCCCACCAGCGTACCCTCTTATTTTCACATCAAAAGGAGTAACAAAATAGTCAAATCAAAACACCTCTAACATTCCTCTTAGCAGCTAGATCAGTACAACTTGTTACTCCCAAAAAATTGTTTGGCGGACCCAACCATAAACTGCTGCATGCAGTCCCAAAGACATACCACAACCGCCCGTGGTACATCTCATACGCCGATTGGTCAGCCAACTAATCCCACAAACAACTGTCCTGTCCTTTTGTTCGAGGTTGCCGGCGAGTACAATCGCACACATTTTCTTTCGAAGGATCTTCCAGAACCACTGGAAGGGAGTCACTGCTAGGTGTACAGCCTAAACAGGTAAACTGCGACGAGCAAGAAGTGATCAAAACCGGAGGATGTAGAAAGCCCCCCATGACAGGAGCAACAAAATCTGCTTTCTTGTATGCACATAACTTCTGAAAAAAAAAAAAAAAAAAAGAAACATGTGCTTTCGTTCTGAGGATATTTGAAAGAGACTTGACCTAAAGTCACCATAAGCTTCAACTCCGGTTCCTTCTTCCAGAACTGGCTTCTGCTGTCTTAAGCAGTATGACTAGCGTTTACGCACCCATGATTTCTTTGTTGCCAGCCACATGCTGAGCAACCCACCCTAAACCGTCATAGAGACCCTCCCCTGTAAGAGCGCAGCAGGCCTGAATGTGCCAATCGTGGTTCTTGATGCTATGCAGAGAAAGAGCATCGCTGATTTCAGCAGGAGTCATGGCATCCTTTAGATCTTGCTTATTGGCAAAGACAAGTACAACAGCGTTTGTGAGATCCTCATGACTCAAAAGTCGAAAAAGCTCTTCCTTCGTAGTTGCAATACGTCCACGATCCGTGCTGTCGACGACCATCACCACTGCATGAGTGCCGCGATAATAGGTGGCCCAGGATGGACGCAATCGTTCCTGCCCCCCTAGATCCCAAACCTGCATTTCACAGAAAAGCAAGTTCAGCTATCTGAGAAATTGCAGCATCATGCCTAAAAAAGTGACAGCGCATTGTGTCTTCAAAACAACGAATGAACCAGAAAAAAAAAACTCCGACTCTGAGGACATAAAACTGTCAACACATCGCAACAAGAAACCAAATGAAATTTTCTCCAAATTACAAACCACAATTAACATCTTAAGAAACTATGCAAAAAGAGATCTGTTAAGAGAACACGACTTTGTTACAACTAAGACTTTAATTCAAAGACTGCCAGAAAGCTCGGACTCTACAAAACTGAAGTAAGGATTTTTAGTTCAAAGGTTGGAAGATGCCACGCAATCTCTTGAATACCACTCTGAGACAAGCACAACCTTAATGTTGCTCACAGGAAACCCGTCAAATTAAGTATCTTACAAATTCAAAGTGAAAATAATTCCTTGGTCTAAAGCCATGCAAAGATTCCTTTACATGAACAGGCCTGAAAAGAGTGACCTAACACAGCGGCCAGAGAAGATAGGGAATACCTCAAAGCGAATATTCTTGTAAACGAGTTCTTCAACATTGCTGCCTACAGTTGGCTGCGTTACCACCACCTCTCCTAAGTGCAGCTTGTACAGAGTGGTGGTTTTGCCGGCATTGTCAAGTCCTACGACCACAATCTTGTATTCTCGGGCGGGAAAAAGGAGAAACCAAAGCCGAGAGATCAGAGCTCCCATAACGTGCAGTTAGAACCTGTACCTTACCTCCTACTCACACGAGTTGTAAATCTCCGACCTCAATAAGTTCCACACAAGTTTACTAAGGTTGGACTTGGCAAATTCAATAGCATGATTGACCAGAAATATCAGCCTAAAAACAAAGCTATAATGCTCATTACATCAACCTTAGCACATCAACGTCTATGGAGAAGAAAAGAGTACTGCCAGATGGAGTGCTATAAAATTTTAGGGCTAGAAAGTACCAAAGACCTCCCTGCCAAAGTGACGGTCATCCTGTTGAAGTCGTAGCCGGTTCAGCATTTATTGCCGTATTTTGCGTTCCCCCCAACATCGAAATTGGAGATACGTATGGTCGCTCCGTCGTATTGAGTTCGACTCAGAGGTCGCAAAAGTTAAAATTTTACATAACCGAAACCGACCGTTTTTTTTTTTTCAAAATCTGAGTAACCGACGCCCGACCGGGTTATGTCACGCTCCAAAATTGTTAACCGTTAACCGACCGGCGTTTACGAAAATAAAAGTTAACCTCTAAATATATTTTCTAGCAGCGGGAAACGTTGGCTTCAAATAAGTGAATAACACACCCAATTACTTTGGCCTCCCCTCGAAGGAAGATTCAACGCGCTATTCCTAATTATGTGAAGACTAAAACAACTCAAAAAGCTCAAAATTATAAATAGCCTAGCCAAAAACTTGAAAATCTGTAATAATTTTACTTGACTGTAAATATTCAAATATTAAAAAACCCTTGGTGTTAAATAACGCTAGAAATTACTATAATTATCATCAAGGAGGATCGGACGCATTTATATAGGCTATAACTACTCAAAACATTTGAAACTAAAAAAACCAAGCCGAAAACATCAAACTCTATAGATTTTAATCTCACTCTATACCACAGACTTCAAAAGTGTTATACCTTTTATAATTGCATATCGTTTATGCATTGTACATGACCTGTTATATACATCGTTATGCATTGTACATCAATGTCATCATGTGATAAAACTCGTTAGTGTAATGGATTGCATCGAGATAACTTATCGAAATTCATTAAACATGTCCACAATTGCCATGAATTTATCCATATACAAATGGCAAAGGACAATTTGAGGAACATAGATGTGCAGTTTTTTTTTTTAGTATATTATGGATATGAATGGATCTATAAACAGTTTATATCGACTCTTTGAGATTGCTGAAAGATTAGTGAAAATTGGAGAATACAAGTTACCGACTATTCAAGGTTTCCACGTTAAAGGTTCAAAATGATAACTTATGTTTAATGTTTTTGCATGTGGTTACTCAAAGTCATTTCGATATTGCAGTTTAATCAATCCCCATTTGCATATGAAGGCGCATCTCAGATCTTTTTCAGTTTTGGTCATGCCACCCCTTTTGTACCCCTGGACTCAGATGGTTTACCATCACGCTTTTTAATTCAATCTGCTGAATCTATTCCAGTGCTGAATCATTAATGAGAGAAAAGAGCTTCTTGTGGTGTTCGTGTTAGACAGTGACTCTCTATTAACATTTATAACACTACTAGAGTCCTGGTTTTCTTCCCCCTCTGAAAACAAAATGACATATTAATACTAATCGGTTTTTCATTGACGCTACCTCTTTGGCGGTTCAAAATTGTCTGTGTCGCACCGGAAATATAATTACACATTAAAGCACTTCTCGTACTAATTTCCCAATGCTAATAGATTGGGAAATATGACATGGGAAATTTAGCATCCGAGATCAGTCATAACTGTCACCTATGTGTTAGTTCAAAACACATATTTGTAATGGTTATGGAGGTACAAACATGCATATTCAATTGAAGTAGGACTTATTTGCCAAATCTAATACGGGAATCCATAGTAGCAACTGAAGGAAATGCAAGAACATTCAAGTGAGGTGGTGATATGGCAAGCCTCATAAAGACCAAATCGCCTTGTTTGTATTGGGGCACAGTTCGTAAAAAAATGACATTGCTCAAAAACTCATTTGTACTCTAATCGTAATCTAAGTCCCAAAATTCCCCTGTAAAGACAAAAATGACAAAAACATCGACTGTTCTCTACAACCCTTAAACCTCTGTTGGGATAAAATCGAAGGCTATATTTATTCAATAAGCTAAAAATACTCGCTAAAAGACCCTTATTTTGGTCCATAACTACCTGCATTTGCTGTTGCTTTATACATACTCTTAAACGAAATGCTTTTGTTAAACCGACATTTCTTACAGGGTGAAAAGACAAATGAAATTGACTCTCAGCTTAGAATATCCTGGCAACTAAAACGGAATGGTTTTACATACATCATAGTTTATAATCTAATTTTCTGCACGAACATCGTTTTCTGATTCTACTATCTTGGAAGCCTCGCCCTCAGACAAACCAGTTTCCTCTCTAAGTGCTTTACGGAGTCCCAACACTATGAACAGGTTTGTTACAGTAAGGAGGGACTCGGCGCTTCCATGAAGATAGTCCACATTTGAAAGGGATGTGCCATAGTGAACTTTGGCTGTAATAAAACCCAAGTTCCCACAAGAATTGATGTGAGCACAAGTTCCAGAATAACAATAGTTAGCGGCTGAGAGGTCCATGCCTAACTTCTAAACCCACTATGGCATTTTATCCTCCACGTACTGTAGAACCTCTCTAAGACAATGCTGTCAAATTCTATAACCTCCATAATTCAATACCTGCGCCTGGGCCTGAGGTTGGGCTGCTTAAATTATGACCCTGCTTAATTCAATAACCTGTCTCAAACCTCAATACCAAACCTCGCTCCCAAGAATATTGTTTTAGAGAGGTTCTACTGTATATGTTAATGACTTAATAACAAGCGTGATTTCAGAACCAATAACATCAAAATGTCAACCATCTCGAAACTATGCTCCTCATCTGCTTCATGTACTGAAGATCAAGCAATATTCTACTTTTGTCTCCAAAAAGAAATTGGCAGGTGTTAAAAAACCCATTGCAAATGTAAAGCCTTGTTATGGATTTTTTATGGAATAAGTAATTGTTTTCTACAAGACTTTTGATCTTATAAAATGGGCTAGAATTGACCAGTGTTCCCCTAAAAAAAAGGAAAATAAAAACCCGGGAAGTTGACTTACCGTAAATTCCAGCTGGAACTGCCATATCGTGACCATAGTCGAAATTGCCATGCACCATGCCCAACATGTGATAAAAAAAATGTGAAGCGAAATTCAAAGTAGACCAAATAGGACAAAAACAAGAACATCCAAGTGATTCAAAATCAGGAAAGCCGGAATCCTTACGAATGCAAGTACTGACTGCTGATGGAGATGATTAAGCGTGCTTTTAAACAGCACTATGCCACAGTGATCTTTCAAGTTGAGCATTTTGTGAAGCAGTCAACACGCTCATTTTATTTCACTATAAAACACTGGTTTTGGTGAAGCAATTTTTATTTTGTCTACCAATGAGAAGCTTGTTCAAAATCGATAACTTTATAGAAGCCAGAGAAAAATACGTCAGAAACATTTCATGCCTTTTATTTAAGCATTTCGACCTCTTCAAATCCTATAACAACAACCAATTACAGACCTATCGGCTGATAAATGCCGCTTAGGCGTGAGACATTGGAGTTTTGATATTGCTTCTTAAACCATTCTATTCTCTCTTTCTGTTGTTTCAAGCTTGGACGTATACCTTACGTTAGATAGACAACTATTTTGGATAATGAGTGTCACTTAACTTCGAGCAACGCCCTTCTTGTTTATAATTACAGCTACACTAACAAAGCAAATACTGGAATCAAATTCGTTGATAAATTGAAACAACAAATGTGAAAAAGTTGACAAATAAGTTAAAAGAAGGCTTACTGGTAGCTCCAACAAAGGCGAGGAGGAAATAAAAGCCAAACAGTGTTAACTTTGGTGCAGTTTTGGATTTTGTGAGATGGTAGAGAAATCCAAGGTATGGAAAAAGCGAGAAAGCAAAGAGAGATGAAGCTATGCTCTGGCTATCTATCCCTCCAGGAGACCATGGATCCACAGGAAGTATAGCTGCCCTGACATGCTTTACCCTTCTTCTGCATCCATGGCTCTTATCAATTCCTCTCCGATTATCTCTTGTCCGACAACCAGCAGCCAAGTGTCTTGAAAGGCCGCAGTATGACCCCCACAGTCTCTGTTGTCCTGGATGATGCGTGGACGACACAGGATATGATGCAGCCACCGCAAAGAAGGTCCCTGTTGATGCGATTGCACCTACGGAGGCCATGGTTCTTTTCGACAATGTAATTTGCAAATCAGTTAGATACTACTTTAGATAGCAGCAGATGTAAGCAGCGAGCAGCCATGAACTTTTGGCGCCACACTTTGAAACTTCTAAAATGTTCAGTGTATCGTACTGAACTGGATTCCTATATTATACTAAAAGCCATTTTCGCATTCGACTCGTTTTTTCGTCGACTGTTTTGGAAGTGGAAGAGCCTCAGCGAGCTATGTCTCACATACATGCGGCATCGGCATCGTACTGCGCCTTTGCTCCTTCGGTGTTATCTGATTCAGTTCAGGGTAGCTGCAGAGAGCTGAGAGTGCCGGTTGCATGTTTTCCTGGAGCTGACAAGAAGCCACACACTGGCCGTAATGAGAAAGAAGAGGTATTTTCGGAGCCAAAGCTGCAAACGTCAACAGCTTTTTCACGGCGATCAGGAGCACTAATGCTAGCGGCTGCTGCTGCTGCACAGTTGATGGTTGGGAAGAATTCCAAAGCAGGTCAGTGGTTCGACAGCTGCATTTATGTGACACTGAGCTAGCCTGCATGTATTCAGTACGAATGTAGAAATGAGCTGTATATGCTTGTGTGTTTTGGAGATAAAAAGGTATTTTTCTGCAATGCAGGGCAGGAGTGATGAAAAAGTTTCAGTTCATGAATGATGGCACAGTTTTGGAACCTTACGGCAAGGAGTCTAGTAATGACTATCAATACCACCCTCTTTTCCTTCATGTGCAATAAATAGGAAGCAATTTTCTCCTCACCACAAGGTGGTCGTTGTCAATGGACGGTCGCAGTGTTTATCCCTGGGTTGTTGTTCATCAACTGTTTTTTTTTGTCTATGCGACTTTCATACACACGGTAGTTAGAAGCACTAACAATAATTTACATCCTTCCTTCAATCAAATTTAAGTGCCAAATTGCTGACCCTTCCGCCTGAATGCCGTTTCATCATTGTGAAACAACCCCCTTTGAATGGTTTGTTTCTTTTGTTAATTTGTTGCGTTTGTTAAAAAATATATGTCCATATACCTCTTTTGGATACATTCAGCCATTCATTATGAGAACATGGTCTTGGACGGGCTGGACTTGCCTATTGCTTCAATCCTCCATCTGTCTGACTTTCTACGGTGTGGAATACAGATGCAACATGGCCAACAGCGCTAACAGTTTATGAACGATTTGTCTAATCTAATATGTATTTGGATATCTCTCTTATTTTTTTTTAGGTTGTTTCCTTGAGGACATGACATCAATATCTGTGGTTTGACTGCATTGTAAGCAGTTATTGTTTTTCTTGACCTTTTGTGTATAACTTACCTTTATGTTAGCATTTTAGGTAGTGAACGACCGATGTTCCAGATAGATACAGAACCACCCTGTACAGACTCTGATTGAGATTTTGCAAGAGGATCCGTGAATTACCTTTCTATAATGTCTACATATTTTTGAAAGACTGGGTTGAGACATAAGGCCTTTGGGTGGTGAATGTGGTGCAGAGACTACTTTAGTAGAGCCAACCCTGCTTGAGCTCATTCCTTATGATGATGAACAAGAAGGCTTCACTCTTTTACGGCCTGCAAACTGGAACAAGGTCAGGGAGGCTGTTGTTTCCATGCTGGAACTGGAAGGAATTTATCATGGGAGGAATGAGCTAAACTTATGCCAAGGTTTACGCTGAGGTGCTCAAAAGTTCTACCTATAACGTGAAGCAAGGCTTTGGCAAAAGGTCACCCTGATGAACATTGTAACATAAAGAAGGACAGAGGTTGAGGTTATTGTTGTCTCCAAGAAGACAAATGGAATTTTTTTAAGGGCAATAGAAGGGATATTATTTTGATTGGTGTTTAGTGTTGCAATAACTCTCCTTCATTGAGCCGACATCATCAAGCTGCGAATCCTTGATCTCTGCAAAGGAGGTTTTTTTACGGGAATGTTTTTGTTTTCTGTGGAGTTTGATACTTTTATGAATACCTGCTATTCAATATATCAGCACTCTTGTATCGGACTTGGCTCTCTGCCCACCATTCTCGTGTCTTCTCATCATTTTGTTGTTTATATTTACTCGTCTTCGAAGCTGATGGGACCGAGAAGTCTACGGTTGCAGGTGGACAAGGCAGGGGCCACACTGTTGTTCCAAGATCCAGAGCAGAAGAGCAGTACAATTGGAGTGGTTGTCAATAAAGTGCGCATTCCAACACTCCGAGAGTTCGGTTCTCTAGAAGATGTTACAAATCGTCTGATAGCAGCAGAAAGGCGAAAGGTGAGGACCAATGCTTGAGTGTAGGTGGTAGGTAGAAGAAGTCACAATTCCTGCTTGGTTTTCTGCTCATTTGCAGAAGAGCATTACCTGTCTTGAATCTCTTGTCTCTCCTCATTTCTTGTCTTACTTGTCTTTGTCTTGTCTCTCTTGTCTTGTCTCTCTTGTCTTGTCTTGTCTCATCTTGTCTTTTGTCTTCACTTTCTTATATATCGAATATATGCATTAGGCTCAACGCTCTGAGGTTTATGCTACTGTATTATCCAAGAAGCTCAAAGGTAGTTCAGTCACAAGTCTGGGTACAGGGTAACTAGCAACTTTTTGTGGCTAACTCCATACCTTGTGTTGGAATCGTGACATCTGATCGTAAAATGCAATGGTAATTTAGTGATTTTGCATCATTACAAGAATCGACAATTTTTCCTCCTTTCCCCTATCCGTTTTCCCCTATGTGTAAACTTCTGAACATTGGCTCATTATGGTCAGTCCACAAAACAAAGAAGCTGTAGTACATTACCAAATTTATCAGGCCCTTTGTTTTCTATTTTGTCCTGGGGTTTGACTGAATGTCCTTTTCGCATGCAGGAGAGTACTCGTGAAGCTACTCTTCTCCGTTCAACATCAAGAGAAGTGCGAGGAGGTGTACCGCTTTATACAATGGAGTACTTTCTCGATAGTACACGTGGCACCAAGCGAACACTGACAGCTGTGACCATAGCATCCAATAAATTGTATATACTCAACATTGCTTATTCTGACAGCCAAGGCAACCCTGCACCTCCATCACTCACAGAACCATTGCACCGAGTACTCGAATCATTTGATCTTCTTGGCTGAGCCTCCGAAAGTAGGGAACATCGAACTTGATTTATGCATTTAACTTTGGCAACTGTCATGAAACTATTGTAGTAGTAATTGATTGCAGGTAATTCTATTGAATTCTTTTGCAGATATTTAATTCTATTGAAGGTCTTTCCTTTTGGAAATTTTTGTTTTAGTTTACGTGCATTTCTGCCAGGGTGAGTTATGTTTGTGTAGTTGGAGGTTCCCCGTACTTTAATCTCCTTGTTAATAGGTTGTAATTGCCATTTGTAATGAATGATATGACTTGTATCAGTCATACTGTGCAGTTGTGAAACATTTTGTCAAGGTGTTAAATAATGTGCTGAAGTTCGCATTGTGGATTCAATTTTGAAGGCTGTGACGTCTTGATATCTTTCCAGTGACACGGTAACCCAAACAAATACACATGTACGAGCGGTTAGTCTCGTGTTGTTGTAAAGAACTTTGGCCAATCCTTTCATATCATCATCATCATCACCGATGGTGGAATGCGCCAGCCTCCTAAATTCACGGCAACGACTGGCGTTTCTTCTCCTGAAGTTACTATTTATGAGTGGTTCAAATTTCAATAAAATTCATTAAATAATATCTACAAAATACAGAGGTATTTGATTGTGATGCGAGTCACTAATCTCTCCGTCACCTCATAATTTATGCTAGCATTTACCTATGCATGAAACTATCAAATATCTCTGTAAAACTAATTGCGGTTGTACTAAATGCCGGATCTCCTGTGGGTATTGCAGCTTTAGCAGAAACTACTAATTCATATCTGTTTGCAGTAAGAAATTTTATTTGATGGAAAAAGCTAAGCTCGGGAATTCAAGGATGGCATTGTAATGCCATAGAACAACCCACGATTTACTTAGACTTGAACCCTCTTGGGGACGGGTTATTGCTAGAAGTTTTTCTGTTGATTTTCGAAGAAAAGGCAGCATCAAGAAGCTGAAGCCACAGTAAAGCTGCATGGATTGATGGTTGTAGTTTTTGTGCAGTTTTCAGTTTTGTATATTCCCACCAGACGATCCGCCAGCTCGAACATGTTGTTTCGTAGACTGTAGAAACAAAAACACAAATTCGGCATTATGTATAGTCTCTATTTCTCCTATCTTCTTTCTTTTCTATATTTTTTGTTTTCTTTTTTTTTCTTCTATCTTTTTATTTATGAAACACATTCCGCTAACTAGGAATCCTGCTCTTTTATAATGAAGCAAGCCCAGCAGTGAGCCTACCATCACATTCAGAGATGTAGAGCAAAACTGTTACCTGATAATGACAAATTGGGCGTTCTTCGTGCGCTCCTTAATATAGTGTGCCACAATCGACACATTTTTGAAGTCTGCAATCACACGACAACAAAACCATGATGCGTCAGGACAAAGTTTGGAAATAAAAAATTAACAACAACTCTGCTAAAGTGTGAAACGAACTGACTCAAATTTCCTGATCGCAACCGGACATAAATTTGTGGCGAAGTGACAAAAAAACAGTCTTTCCATTTGTTATTGCAGATTCCCAGTCATATTTTGTCTGTCCAAGCAAAATCCAATCTACTGCTCCTAGCCAAACCAAGAACAAAAACAGCAACTCTCTTAGAACCACTACTCTTAGAACCACCGACCCTCAGAGCCACAACTCTCATAACCACCACTCTCTCTTACCAAGTGCTGCGTCAATTTCATCCATAACGTACAGAGGCGTTGGTTTATAGTGATGGAGGGCGAACACGAGCGCCAATGAGCTTAATGTCTGCAGAAGCCCGTGGGCCCACACAAGTATGCATACTTCAGCTCCATCATCCCGTCATACTAAAGAAACACAACAGCTTCTGTATCACAGCTTGTACTATGCTTGAGATGTTATGTTTTCTGGCACTTGTAGCTGTAGCTTTGAGAATTCTTTCGAAGAAATAATGTGATGTAAATTTTGCTTTCATATTCCAATTTTCCATTTTTTTGTAGATGCCAAGTTATCAAAGGCTTCCAAGCTTACGGATACATTTCCACCCACCAAGAAGTGGTTTATATCCCACCGCATTTGTACGCCGGTTCAAAGCTACTCAAAGATATTTACTAAATGGTCGAAAATGAAGACAAGAAAATTCAATTAAGGCTTCAACATAACTAAAAGAGATTTAATAGTGACATACTACACTGGCCATCACTATTAGAGTAAATCACTCTAATTCGAGTGTCTTTTTCATCCAAAGGCATAACTCAGTGTTAATAAAAACTAGTTAGTTAAGAGTCTGGTATCAATCCCCGTTGCAAAACATAATTTAGTGTAGCCAATCAATTAAAGTGTGAACACTAGTAATTCACTAGCTCTAACGCAATGGGCAAAACATTCCACAACCAGCGCCAATTTTTTTTACAAATGTCTGTAAATTTTTGCCTTCCAATCTTACCTTTTTGGAACATAGAATGAAACGTGAGTCAGGCAATTCCATGGCAACACATTGAATCTGTTCATCCACTTTCAGCAATACTACGAAAGACAAAAGTACCCACCTTCTCTCCACCGGAAAGATTGGAGATGTTTTTCCAACTCTTTTTCGGGGGACGCACGCTAAATACTATGCCCTCTGAGAAGGGATCGAGGGAATCTACAAGCTCCAATTCCGCATCACCACCAAGGGTAATCATCTGCATAAAGATTTAGGGCATTTTCTTAAGTGGTTTCCGAGAATACTTGTCTTTCCCAATAATCTCCATTACAGACAGAAAAGTACTATATTGCTAATAAAAGACAGTTAATACTGTTCACTGTGATTAGTCGTTGAATGTAAGTTTCTTTGCATGATTTCAATGCAGGCTCACACAATTTTCACGGGTGACAATTTTAAATCAGGTATGGTCCACATTGACTCACATGGTTTGTGCTAAACATGATCCTTTACCTTTGTTTAAGGAACCATCAAATGGCGGAGAATTTTGAGTGTGGTTCAGTCTAGTTTTTTAAGTGTGGTTCAGTCTAACAACTGTGGGCTCTATAATCCTTAGTGATCCAGACTTTGGTGAATTAGGGTTAGCAAGAACCAAACCTGGTACATCTCCTTCAACCTCAAGGTGATGACATTGAATCCTGCCATAAACTCATCAAGCCTGGATCACAGTTCGCCCCCCAAAATAAGAAATTAGTCTTGAATATTCCACAAAGACATGACTTACTGTCATTTAGTGACATCTGAAAGACCCAGCCGTTGAAGTTAGTCCCTCACCGTTTCTTCCGTAGGCTCTCATGTTGCTTCCTTGTCTCATCACGTTCTTGCGTTACAGCATCGAGGTCCTTCACACGTTCTCCATATTCTGCTTCTTTCTTTCGATACCTGCACCCACATATACTAAATGCTCAACTTTTGAAAGAAAAGACTATGGACTGGGACGATTGTGGATTTGGCTGGATGTAAAGCAACAAAGTGATGAGAGCTTTTGGAGTCAAACATATACGGATCCAACATTATTAGGTGGTTGGAGATATGTCCGGGTGTTAATGATGCCGGGATGTTTAACTAGAGATCTAGGACATTATTTGACAAATAACCTGCCAAAATTTTAGTTTATCACAAATGTAAAAACTGATCTACTGTCACATGTCAATGATGCTATGAATAGCAGTAGCATGACTTCATCAGCAAAGACATCTTTGACAAATTAGAATGATGCCAAAAAAATATACGAAGAGAGTTATAATACATACTCTGCAATAGCGGCCATGTTTGGCTTCATAGCCTTCAGCTCGGCCTCGAGACGAACAACTTCCTCCTGGGCGCGATCCTTGCTAAAGTTACCCATTGAGGAGCTCAACAAGGTTCCTTGTACTTCCTCAGGATCCATGCCATCGCTCTCCAATCTAAACAAAAAAAAAAAGTGAGAAACAGGAAAGAAAAGGCACCGATTCTAAATTGTCAATTTGAACAGTTTCTGGTCAGCTATACCATGTTTCCAAAAAGCAGCAACGACTAAGTGACAAAAATGACAAAAGCACCATTACTGCTTGAAAAGTTTCTATCACTGAGATTCAATTCAAGAATCAGCTTTCACAGCGTGAACTCATCTGAAGATGTCAATTACCAAAAACTATACCACATGAAACTCCTCGCAGAATGAGACTTGCCCACCTAAATTCAGCAACAAAAAGTGTAATTGCCACAAGGTTGACATCCTAAAACCAGGTGCTTACTGGGCTAAATGTCGACGCTTCTCCTTTTGTAAATCGTGCAATTTAGTTTCATAAGACTTCATCTTTTCCTGATATGCTCGTTTCTGTTTACCTATGTCGTTCAACTTGAATTGTGCATCTACCTGCATGTAAAAATCATCAAAATTAGCCCAACGGTATACCTTTAGATACTGACAGCCATAGCTCTATATTTCTATATTCCGATTAACCTATTAAACACGTTTTAAAAACATCTAAAAACCAATTGTCTTGCATTTGAATATTATAGCTAATTGAAAGCACAGAATTAGTATGAACATTTTGGTTATAAAAATCATTGAAGTTAGCCTAACAGTCTGTCTTACATACTGCTATCTAATCTACTAGAAAGCTCTCCCACTTCCATTTAGGTGCAGCAAATCTCTGAAGTAAGGTAAAGCATCTTACAATCCAGTGACAACTACCGTCTCATTTTACTCACGCCAAAAGTTGACTCAATCAGAAAAAACAATTTTTTTCCATATGACAAGGTGCCCCTTTACAACCTGTGAAACTTAATGAAGTCTGCCGTTAATGAAGTTATGCGAAATTGCATTATCAACAAGATTCGTACTTTGAAAGACATGAAATTCAGGGAGGAACGTTCGACTGACCTCTCCTATACGGAGCTCATCAACAGTGGCTTTTTGCATATTAAACTTCCCCTTGATGGCGTCCAGTTCTGACTCCTTTGCCTCCAGACGCTGCGAAAACAAATGGAAATTGATGATTTTTTTTTAGTCCCTCGAACTGTAGAAGGCTGCTTGTTATTTTCACAGAGACTACAAAGATAAAAAAATGCGACCAGCCACACACCAAATATTTGTCTCGAATGTTATGTTGTTCACAACATCCTGTAACATCCAGGAATTCTAACCAGATTTTCCATCAAGGAGGCACAAAAAGCTTAAACCAGTGAGTTTGAATTTCACACCTGCTTTACTCGCTCATCGTTTTCAAGTACAAGAAAGGCCCCCGCCTCTAACTCGTTCCACTCACGTTTTTGCTCCTCAAACAATCCGCTCAGCTTCTCAGTCTCAAGCTTAGCATCGTCAATAGATTTCCGCAGCTTTTTCATCGCCTTCTCATTGGTTGTGATTTGGACTTTTCTGCGGTTACTCTCACTTCCAGCTGCATCTATTTCCTGACAAACCCAATGGGAGGCGACTGTCAAGATGGTCGTTTTGCTACTTAAGTGGGCATAAAGTCAAAAAATATATGTTTTTTGATGAATAAGTATATTACTAGAAATGCCTATCATAAGGGTGTGTGTCTTACATCAAACAAAAACAATCATTTAACAAGCTGTTGTGTACCTGTTGTAATCTTGCCACTTCTGCCTTTTGCTTTGACAATTTCTCAGAACCGGCATTATCGATCTTCTTTTGGAGTGTGGCAACCTGCAATAATCGATACAGGCAATTGATTGAAAACCAAAGAGAAACACTTAAAGTGGCAGCTCAAATACTTGACAGAAAGCAAAAAAATCAAACATACTCGTGACATACAAGGAAGTCTAGCCAGTAGAGTCCGAACTGAAGAAATCCATGATTTCTGCCATCGCATTGAGTATTTGTTGTCAAGCTCAAGTACTGTGAAACTAAGAGATAACAGCATGTTGACGACTATACCTCTTCCTGGAGATGAGAGCAGCCACTTTGAATGTTAAGGTATTCTTGCTCTTCAGCAGCTACAATTGCTCCTAGTTCTTTCAAACTTGCAAGCTCCTCCTCACTGGGCTGTACTCCTTCCTTAAGAGATGGAAGGCGTTTTTGGAGCTCAGCAATTTGCGTTTGAAGAGCTTCTATCTGCTCAAAAAAAACAGAAGTTGACATGTGAGCAGAAGTTATGCAGTACTGTTCCATGATATGAAAAGAAAGACAAACACCTACAGTACTGTCTTACATAAGTATAAACGACACAAGATGGAAGCATGATAGTTGCTCAGCTATGGACAAAGGCATATAGGCCCAATAAATTCCCGCTCATCCTTTTGTTTTTCTTTCTCTCATCAATTTCACTTCCTAATGCTGGTTGACCACTACCATAAAGGCCAACTATCTGTACACGGTATGGCGTTTTTGAGATTTGAGAACAAAACACCGGATTGGGAACTCGAAATTACTTACTTTTGTCGAAATTTCAACTGGACAGGTTTAGACTGTGCAAGGTGCCATACCTCAATGTTGACCTTTTCAATGCGAAGTTCGAGGGACTTCACTTTCTCGTTTGCTTTCTGCACACCTTCAATTGCACGAGACTTCTGTTCCCTTACAATCAGTAGTTTCTGGTTTAGACTTTCTAGTTCCTGTTCCGCCTGGAGTAAAGATTCTTTCGAAACTCCAGTGCTAACTACGGCCCTGCCCATCCTTCCACCCCTCGGTTTCCCACCACCTCCAGCCATGGTGCCCGAGGATTCGAAAAGTGCTCCTTCCAAAGTTACAACTCGCTTGAACCTTTTGTCTGGCCCATAAGCTATTCGGGCACCCTGGAAAAAACAAAACGTTTACAGAGCTGTGAATAATACGGGGCATTGGAAAAAAGACGGCAGATACAAAGTTCTGGTTGGTGATATCCATTCTTTGACATTGTAAGCCGCACTGCAAGCCTTTATTTCTGCAAGAGGTGATTCTCAATAATTACATTAAGTTCCAAAGGTTTGCAAAAAGTTTCCATGGTTACATAAAGTTCAAAAGATTGCAAAAAAGTTCCATTGATTACATAAATTTCCAAAGATTGCAAAAAGTTTCAATGATCGCATGAAGTTCTCAATGAATGCATGCAAAGCATGAAAGTGCTATGGAGTGCAAACCATTACCATGGGTTGTACTAACAAGTTTGGTAGTTGTATTCAATGCTCTCCAGACTAATGGTGTTGGTAACCTTCCCGATAAGATTCATGGACATTTACTCAGAATGACCAGAATAATTTAGGTGCTTCTTAAAATACACCAGTTTATATCCCTGGTTTGTAAGTACTGTATGGACCACACCAATAGACAGTCACAACTGTAGGCAAAAGACACAGAGCCAAAGCCTAAGGGCAAAGTTGAGAGCTCATGTCCTAAGGATTCTGTGAAGAGAAAGAGTTGAACAAGTTAGAGATGAACTTGTAAGAATTGACTGTCCTCCTCACCTGATCAAGATCTTTTGCCACTACTGTATTCTTCAATGCGAAGTAAAAGGCTGGGAGAAGACGCTCGTTCTTCGTTGAGACGAGATCGAACAGCCTTGGGACCCCTTCCGGCGCCTGTAATCTCTCTTTCATGGCTGGTATAAGCCCCGCCTGCTTTTCCTGCAATGTATCATAGTAACAAAGAAAAAAAAGTGTGTCAAAGCTGGTGGTTCAACCCATGTCCAAGAAAAGAAATCAATAGGAAGTGAACTTCCTAAAGAGATGGTCAGCTATAGACCCTCTGAAAGAAAAAATATGCCTACGTACCAAAATGAGAAATGTCGCGACGCCGAGGTTGTTTTTTCGAAGGAAGTCAACACAAGCTTGGGCATCAGAAGCAGTCTCCACCACCAAATAATCCAGAGCCGGACAAGCAGTGGATATTGCTACATCATACTTTGCTGCATAATGACAACCGCAACCAGTTAGCAATGTGCTTTCTGGTTTAACAAATACAAACAGTAACTATGATAACGATGATGTTCACAGCTGAATTTACAAACAGCCCAAATCAACTGCGTGACATCTGATTTATGAGGTTGCATACATGTCGCGAGAAATCGGGTATACAAAAAAGGATGTCCTGAAGAGTTATGGATTACATATATGTGCTTACTCGTTAGCAAACACAATTTCTTCCAAGTCCTGAGAGCAGATAGAAGAGCTAAAAGTGCGAGAAAACTAACCATCTATGGCACCCAAGTCTCCTAACCGGCCATATATTCCAGAAATTGTTCCAGAGTTTTTTGCTTGCAGAAGAGCCTGCATCATCGAGCTTTGAGACTTCTCCGAGTTCAAGGCCTCCCTCATTTCTGCCACTGTAGTCCTTGCCACTTGTAGGTTTGTTTCAAGAAGATTCTCCTCTTTCATGGAACTCTGAAAAATGATAACAGTTTAAGCTTTATGTTGGTAAAAGCGAAGTAAAGGGCAAGCCTGGCCGTTACTACTTTATGTTGGAACAACATCCTCTTGAAAAAGGTTAGACAAGAACTGAAACAGCATAGAATACTAAGAATTTTATGATAATAACGTTAAGAAAACAGAACAGAACAGAAAGAAAAATTAAGGCAAAAAAAAAATCCCGAGAAACAAATTAAAAGGGGATTGATACCTCCACTTCGTTTTGAGACTCCGTTGCAGAAAGTCGACATTTCTCAACTGCGACAGCCATTGCTGTCAGTTCTTCTTTATTTTTGGCAACGCTCTGGACCGTTTCCTTCAGAGCCGTTTGGGCATCATTGTAATGCCTAGCAGCAGTTTTATGCTGCCAAAAAGAACCCAGAAAACCAACCGTCTCAATTTTCTAAACAAAATCAGTAATTTGACACACACTGGAGAAAAAAAAACAACCCCGGGAGGATTCACGCAATTCAACTACTACACAAAGCAGCGAAAAGGCTGGGATACCTTTTCATCCAACAAGCTCCTCTTGGTCGTAGCGATGTCTTTCCGAGCTCGACTTTCATTGAGTTTCTTTTCATGAGGCTCTAACTCGATGCGGAGCTGTGACAGAGTTTTCTGATATTTCTCCACTTCAGCTGCAAGTTTTGGCACATAGCAAAAAGTTGACCGACACTTCCCAAAACCAATCAGACTCACTTCTTTGGCAAGGACCAAAACATGGATCGGTATTTAATTTCTGTCACACTTGGCTTGATGCTGATTCCTACTTCATTTTCGTCGTGAATCCTAGCAAGCAATGCCAGCAGAAATAACTTGGCAAAACTAATATTTTACTTTCTGTTTCAACCTCACTGAAGGTGGACTCTCACTCCAAAAAAATCTCACCTTTTACACTTTCCTGCAACTTCTCTAAATGCTTTTCCTCGCCTGTGAGTACTTGTGCGGTTTTCGCCTGTTTCTCCTCAAGAACAGGCAGTAACTCCTTAGCCTCCTCAACTTCGTTTTCCATTTCTTCAAGCTTAGTTGTATCCTGAAACACAAAACCAGCTCCAGTACAGATGCTTCAGCTGACTCTAACCATGCTTTATTGTTCACATTGAACAAATATGTAAAAGTGGCCCGCAAGATCATCTACAAAAACATCGCAAAGGTTTGAGAAATAAGACAGTTTTTGAGTCTTGAAATGACGGTTCAAGACATTTAGTATAGAGGAGGAGGAGATGCTAGAAAGTTGTTTGTCGACCACGTGATGTGCTGACAGACCACACACTGAACTTACTCGACATTCTCATTTTTCACTTGTTCAAAGGACTGAGTGCAAATGCTTAAGAAAATGGCTTCAAAACATAGTTGAACGTTTATGCCGTGTGCCATGTTTTGCTAACAATCTTGAAATATCTATAAAAAAACTGATGGAAATGCTTCTTATTTGCCTAGATAGCTTTTGCCTGGATCATAAAGACATAGAAGACCTTATCAAAACAAAAAAACAGTGCTGTTAATAAATTGCGTAACAGCATGCAGAAACGTCTTCCATATCTAACAAACCATTCAACGGACTAACAACTTCAGTATCTAAGTCCTCCTTTTAGCAAGAAATGAGAAATCGCTATATTTATCAGGACAATTCAAAGACAAAAGATATTCTGGGCAGAACATAACAGCAGAATAAGATAAATACTTATTGCGTGTTTATCGAGTCTGTGAAGACCTGCCAACAGTGGGCCAAACAACAATGAGATTCTGTACCTTCTTCGCTTTCTCCTCAAGTTTTTTCAGCTTTGCCTTGCTATGTTTCATATCTTCTCTGTACTTTACGTCCTTTCTCTCAAATTCCTTGTATTCATTCTGACAAATTTCCCTCTCTTTCTGGATCGCCTGCATCGTTTACAATTGAAAATACACCATGCCGTCGAAGTCAAGACAGGCATCAAGAACCTCACCAAAGTCAATAATTTACCACCTCTCTACCAGAGTAAAGCTACACAATTACTATCTCATGTTTCTGAGTAGGTCTCACAATGCACAGTTACGAGAAAAGATACAGCTGTGAGTGAAAACATGCAGTGAATTGCATAATGCAGATCATATGGGCACATGTCACGAACTAACCTCATGCTCCTTACTTAGTACTTTGTACCTAACTTCCATTTCATCGAGGTCCTTCTTGTATTCAGCGTATTTCTCCCTGCCAGTCAAAGTACAACTTCAGAAACCATGCACAACAAGAGAAAAAGCCTCTCGACTTGAACCAACAGTAAACACAGTTAAATTACGGACTTCCTTCCTAAAGAGAACAAAAGACATGAATTCAATTATTGGGAGTTAAGAGCATGTTCATAATGGTTGAACAATATCAAGCTGATGGATTGTACAGAATGGGCCAAACCAGAACTTAGACCAGCATGTGGAGAAAAGTAAAATGAGTTGCTTGTGTCCTCATTTACCCTTCCTCCTTGACTTTCTCTTGCAACTCCTTTTCTTTTCCTTGCAATGAATCAACTTTTTCCTTCACTTCGTGCAGTGAAAGCTCATATACTCTGCCTTGCCATTGAAGCTTTTCTGCTTCCTTTAGAATGTAAGCTTCTGCTTCCTGTTTAACTCCCTGAAAGCATAAAAACACAAAAAGGATTCTGTGGATAAGACGCCATCGACATAGTGGACTGGAAGGACTTCTCAGTTTTGGAGCATGAACAAAAAACATTGGCATATAGCAAAGGTTTCCAGAACGTGCTCCAACTGCGTTATTCATTCTAATGTCTTTAAATGAAAAATTTATTCACGTTGAGAGTTTATTGACATACCTCAAGTGAGTCCTTGTCCTTCTCAACTAGCTTTACTCGTTGAACCATAGCACCTCGCGTCTCATTTAACGTCTCAAGCCTGTAAATTCAGCCCATTCAGTAAACACTTTCAGGAATAATTTAAGAACCCAAATACCAAACCAAATGAATTTGCGAGGTTGCATAGCAATTTCTAACTATCATGGAAAGGAAACAAGACACTCACGTTTTGGCCACCTCTTCAATTTGTTGTATGTAGCAGTTGGAGCCAACAATGTCTTCCAGGTACTCTAAGAGCCCCTCGTCGTGAGGGCCTTGGCTCTTTGGCTTCATCATCGCAATTTGTTCCACCTCGCCCTGTCGAAGGCATAAAAGTAGAATCATGACTTAGTTCACATACGAATGAATACACATTTATAAAGCTTCATCGAACTCTTTCAGCATCGGGGCTGTTAGAAACATGTTGCGAGTTGTCCTATTTCCACAGAGATATAATCATTGGGTATGATACCTGCAAAATAAGAAATCGATTGTTGTCCAGATCGACTCCCTTGCTTTTCAAAAGCCGCGTAACTTCCGTGAAATTACTCGACCTTTCATTGATAAAATACTTTGAAGTGTTGTTCCGGTATGCTGAACGAGCAATAGTGATCTTTGAGTTAGGAACCACCTCAAAATCGACATCATTCTGGACACACAAAAAAACACAACAACTTTCTGGTGAGTTATCAGGAAATTCATGAAATCTTTGCCCTTATTGTCAGGAAAAACATCTGCCACAAAGTATGCACAGCAACCACGTGCTACTTTTAAATGAGAATATATTGTCGATGAAATTCTGAGAACCCTGCACTGCACGTCTTTGCACTTCTTGTCTAAAGTTCTCTCGCTGATCCGGAAGATCAAATTTAAGGTGCTTATCCTAATTATGTAAACTCGTGGAGATAACATGCAGATTGGGCGGCATAACTACTAACCAGGTCAATGATCTCTTGAAAATGCACCGTCACCCTCGCCTCCTGAAGGTTCTGGTGATTAGAAGAGTTGTGGATGAGTTCTGAAACTTTATTCAAGCGAAGCTGCACCACACGACATATTTTACAAATACGCGTCAAGAATTATTTTTTTTACATTCATCCTGAGTTCCTAAGAGCCCGGAAATGTGCACCAAGCCGCACCAAATGACATCAGTTTGGTTTATGTCAAACCTGTTTTGCGCGTTTACCGAAGACAAAAAGCATGGCGTCGATAACATTGCTCTTGCCACTGCCGTTAGGTCCAACAACAGAGGTGAAGCACTGCACGACATTAAAATGCAAGCACTCAAGTGAGTGATGGACACATACGTTTGTGAAAGGACACATAAGACACATAAGTTGCTTCTTCACAATAGACGAGAGTCGAGAATACTAAGCAGTATTCAGAAATCAGCTTTAAAAATCACATTTTTACGAAATATAAGATTAGTCAAACCTTATGAAATGGGCCCACATGCTGGGGTCCTGCGTACGATTTGAAGTTATCAAGCACCATATCAGTGATCATAAGTCGTGTTTTTCTAGGTTCCTGAACGTTTTTTCCAAGTACTGGTTCACTTTGATTGCTGTCATCGTGGGGCGTCTCCTCTGTCGGAAGAAAATCTGCGCCTGCCATTCTCACCAAACAACTGGAGGAGGCGAGGAAGCACACAAGCTGAAGAACGACGCCTCTCCAAGTTCAAAACGGATGGGAAGTTCAAATTGCCAACGTCTGGATTGCACGGCAACGTGAGTCCCTGGTTCCATGCAGTTCAGCTGTCCAGAACCACGCCAAATGTAAATGCAAACGCAGTTGAACTGTATAAAAGCACGACAAATACAAGCAATGAATTTGTTGAGGGAATTGCTAATCGCAACAACATTTTTTGCTGCGCACAGTGACTTGCGTCAGCTTGTCAGAAATTGTACATTTTAAGTACAGATTAGTACAGGTTACGTACCGTTGAGTTGTAGATTTGACGGTCAATCCGTCGAACAACTTTGACTTGCGAAATATTATAACAACTGGTTAAAAAGTTGCCGCGCTTGTGAACGTCGACCGTCATAAAAAAACAACAATTCACACGGCCGGCCAAGGTTTACGGTAACAAAACTGCAGCAACCACATGTAAATAAGTGCTACACTTTCTAACTTTACGTGAACTCCACTGAAACTGTGAGAGCACATGTTGGGGCTTCTAAACGTGGCCGCAAAATTGAAATCTAATCGCGAAGCGTTAGTGTTACATTGAACTTATAAAGAGACACAAATAAAGAACGACGTCAAATGAAACCACTCAAAACGAAAGTACTAAAAGTCCTGTACGAAAATTAACTCGCACGAAACGAAATAAACTCCGCACACGATAAAAAACTATAGTTATTCAAAACGTATTCTACGCACGATTCGAACGCGCGTACAATACGTATAAAATGGAGAGGTCGATTTGAAAAAATAGTAAAAAACGTTAATGAATTTTATTCCGTACAAATTCGTACATGTTAAAAAAATTGAATTGAACATGTACCTCAGTTTTTACGCTTTCCGTCAAATAAGCGGTAAAGAACAATATATATTTAAATCTGTTTCACACCTCGTGCATTTAGCGGAACATCTATATCAACTGGTAACGGTCAATTCTTCAGCCGATCCTCACTGCTCATGCAGGCCCAGATTCAACTCCTGCGAAAGGCCTATTTTTGTCAGAATAAAATTGTCTAACTACTGTCGTGGCGTCGGTAACGGCATCTTCCTTGAATTTTTGCATTCAACTGTTGAAGTATTTATGGCGGCTTCTTTTCAAAATTTTAAAGAAGACGACCGTACACATTTTGAACTTACGGCGCTCAAATAGTGTGACGCCGCAAAGTCTCTTTTTGGAAATGTCCGTAGACGTGACGATAAATTTCCGTACATTTCTGTGTACATTCTGATCAGTTTACTGAACAGAAAGTACCGATACGTGCATCGAATCTTTTCGTCAATTTTCGTACAGTTTCGTAAATATTCGTACAGTTACCGTAATTTGTCTATTGGTTGTCCTAAATTCCGAGTTTCAGTTTACAGCAGACGTTTTTTTGCGATTTGTTGAAAAGTCACGTACAATACGTAGAAACTGGAAAAAAGGAAAAAATCGCGCGTATTGAACAACTAGGTAAAAAACTAAAAAAGCAAAAAAACATAGTTGTTCAAAACGTAGTTTACGCACGTCTCGAACGCGCGTACAATACATAGAAACTGGAGAGGTAGATTTGAAAAAATCGTAAAAAACGTTAATGATTTTTTTTTCCGTACAAATCCGTACATTTTTCAAAACTTGAATTGGACATGTACCGCAGTTTGTTTGCTTTCCGTTAAATGAGCGGTGAAAAACAATATGAAAATAAATTGTAATCACACATCGCGGATGTGTCGGAATACCTACATCAACTGGTTAAAGACATATTACGTGTGTCAACTTCACGACCTGTATAGGCGCAAGTTCAAAATCTTACGAAATTCGATTTTATTATAAATTGGCGAAATGCATTTTTATTATAATAAAATTGCCTGTCCTTCACAGACAGGCAGCCATGGCCTTCTCTCTCTACCTCTCCGAGAGCATGCAACTTCAAAAAAACAAAGTTTAGGCCATATGCAGATTCCATTTTTCATCATTCAACATTGCACGACGTAACACATCGATAAAAAAAAACGAAAACAATCACATTAGAACAAAAAATATATATATATATATATGTCCTTTAACTATTTTTACTCTAAATCTTCTTCCCTTCTTGCCGTGGCGTCGGGAATGGCGTCTTCTGTGCTTTTCGCGTTCAGCTGTTCAATTAATAATGGCGGCTTCTTTTCGAAATTTGAAGAAGACGCCCGTACAAAATTTGAACTCACGGCGCTCAAATAGTGTGACGCCGCAACGTCTCTTTTTGGAAATGTATGTAGACGTCACATTATTTTCCCGTACAATCCATGTACATTCTGTTCGGTTTACTGAACATAAAGTACGGATATGTGCATCGAATCTTTTTTGTAAACTACCGTACAGTTCCCGTAAAAAATCTAAAAGTTACAGTATTTTGTTTATTAGTTCCCGTAAAATTTCAGTTGCAGTTTACAGTAGACGTTTTTTTGCGTATTTTTGAAAAGTCACGTACAATACGTAGAAACTGGAAAAATGAAAAAAACGTGCGTATTGAACAACTAGGAAAAAACGGACCGCGTAAAAAATATCAATGAAAACTAAATGAAAAATATGCGCGTCGTCACGCGCGACCAAATCAAGCCACACTATTTTAGATAAGTTACTGCTTGGAAATCGTCACAAGCTGGATATCGGTCTGTTAAAGAAGACGATACCAATGACAGAATTCGATTTCTGAATGACGATGTGTGACAGGCTACACTTTGGCAGTTTGGCCAGTTCTTTTCTGGTTTTTTTGACTTTAGTGTGTACGGTAGACGGATTGCGGGCGTTTTCAGAAAATCTTTAAATTTCTGAGAGCCTTTATTAGTTCAAAGGCGGCTGGCGAGCGACATACTTGGAAGGCCACTCCTCGGACGGCCTTTCTTATGAAGGTGTTGATCACATATTCGAAGGAGCTTTTCTCTCGAGGATGCGGTTGAAAGCTCATTTGTGTCTGCCCTTTATGAGCTGGAACTGGATCGAGGCCTCAGGGACATTTTTGTCTTCAAGCAGTTAGAAGAATTAACGCTGTTGTTCGTAAGAAGTGCATAAAACTTTTCTAACCCGTGCAAGCTGCAGAAGTTATTCCGGGTAAATAACCTTAGAGTAGACATATAGACCAGCTGTTTGTGCACTTGGTTGCAAAAAGCGCGGTTACTTGTCAATTAGGGTTACAGACTTAATATACACCCGGCAACATGAGATTGGAAAAGTGCTGGTTCTGCTCGTCCACGATATATCCTGGCCATGGAATCGCCTTTGTCCGTAACGATGCCAAGGTATGTGTTGTTTCTTGTTTATAGCTCGAAATGTTTGTTATGTATTATTCGGTCATCATGGGAGGTTGTGATTATGCAAGTATTTATTTGTGGTTAATGACACTCTCCATGCTATTACGCATGCAGACTTTTAGGTTTTGCAGGTCCAAGTGCCATAAGAATTTCAAAATGAAGAGAAACCCAAGGAAGGTGAAGTGGACGAAGGCGTACCGGAGAGTTCATGGCAAAGATTTGGCAGCTGTAAGTTCTGAGACAGTTTTACCTTTTGTTAATGGTAGTTTCGTTACTGGTTTTTGCGATGGACAGGCGTAATGAGTTTGATGTGTCTCTGGTCGGATAGTTGTATGGATAATTCTTTTGTCGAGTATTTCTTAGTTTCTGAACTCTTGGGCTCATCAGATAGGATATCCGTTGAAGCCTGTTTTTATGTCAGACAAGTATCATGTAGAATCGTGGGTTTTCACGATGTAGACCATGGTTTCCGCTTGTTGTAGGTTTATGCTAATTGTTAAGTTTTTTTTTTGGGTTTTGTGTCCAGGATACAACTTTTGAGTTGGAGAGGAAAAGGAACAGGCCTGAGAGGTATGACCGTAATGTTGTGGAGGACACGTTGAAGGCCATTAAGAGAATTGAAGAGGTTCGGGAGAGGCGGCAAGCCAAGTTCTGGGAGACAAGGTTTGTGTTTTTTTTTTATCTCTACCTGTTTATAAACTTACTCTTGCATGTTATTCAGATGATCAGTGGCATCACTTTTCAGTTCAACATTGTGTGACTGAAGCTAGGTCAACCAACTCGTTCTTTGCATTTGAGGAAAGTATGTGGAGAAGTCGCAGGCTTCAGTTTTTCTGCTTCCATTTTAGCTGAACTTTACAACCATGCTTTTGAGAACGCTAGCCCCATCACCCATAGAGTGTGAAGCTGGTACTGTTTGCCGTTACTTCTTCTGTTCCAGAGTTGTAGGCTTTTTCCTCTTCTAATTTTAAAGGTTAGGTGAATGCCAGTGCTTTTATATTGTTAGTATGCTCACTATTTGAGAACGTTTATTGGTGGCACTATCGACTTTTTAGAAGCATTTGTCGGTGTTTGGGAAGAGTCTGATTTATTAATGTTGGTAGCACAGACTAAATTCCCATCAAGTAAAACTGTGTTTGTGGTTTCCTGATTATTGTGAAAGTGGGCAATTTATTTGTTGGAACTAAGTGTTTTAAGACGGTTCCCTGAAGACCTGTAGGCATCCTTTCCTTTGTAATTTACGAGAATGCTTCAACTGCTCTCATTCAAAGGACTGAAAGGGTTGTGGTGAATAAAATGAAAGCTGTCAGATGTAAGTCTGTTTTCGTCTTTCTGCTATGACTACACAAACTTGTATTCACATATGTACTTGCTTGTGGGAACAGAATGAAGGGGAAGAAGGCACAAGAGAAGAAGGAGGCAGTGGCAGAGTTGGAACAGAACATCCATTTGGTCAAGGCGCCAGTTGCCATGGAGACAGACCCAGGGCTGACTTTGCCCAAACAGGCTCAAAAGATGAAGGTGAAAGTGGCACGTGAGAAGAAAATGGATATTCAGCCATCAGAGGATTGATGAGTTTTTGGCAATGGTGTGTTTGCGCAGCTTGGTTAGTCCTTGCGCACATTTCAGTTCTGGTGTTAAATAAAGTATTATTGCAGTGTGACGTATCTTCTGTCCATATTGGAGTTTCAATGTCTGGCAAACACGGCAGTGATTGCAGCATCTAGACACTTTTATAGTAAATATTTTCATTGTGGTCTACTGTAATAAGTTCGAGGCAGGTTTCTGAGTCAACCAGGCTATAAACTTTCGACCGGGAGCTTTGGATAATTGGTAGAACATGACTGTGAAGTGTAGTGTTAGAGCAAAGGTCTTAAGGAAATTCTTTAGAACCTCAAAAAACCTTAGAAAACAGTTTACTAGTCTCTTTATACATGTAAACGGGGCCAGTCATGAAATCTGATTCATAGGTGCTGTCAAGGACACATCAGTTTGTGTCTTCTGGCATGAGTTTTGCACCTCAGTTGGTTTTTTAAATACTCTCCTTGACGTGTGCGGGATCTTGTCTCTGTGAATCTATGGCCGTGGCCCTGATTGAAGTAATGGCCATGTCGTGATGGAAAGGTTTCGATGGCTAAAACAGTATTGCAGGTTTTTAATGTTTGCCATGTGAATGGGCTAGGTTGTTCTTTGATAGTGCTTTTCTCTAAAGGCCAACAGTGAGATGAACAAAGCTGTGATAGGCCATTTGCAGCATATCACTTCTATGATTATTTTGAGCACAATTTTAGCTCAGTCAGTGTTCGAGCTGGTTATCACTCATGCAGTTTAGTATTCCAGTGTCTAAAAACACTACACCGCCAATCGCTATTAGCGTGTAGGTTTGATTAGGGTATACTATTATTTAGCGTGGTGTACGCTAATTGGGAATTTGGAAATTTTGGAAGAAATCGATTACTCTAATTAGGAATTAGGGCTTTTTTTAAATAGTGTGGATAATTCTATTTGAGAATAAAAACAAAAAAAAGCGGGACGGGATTAGCGTACACAACTCTAATAGCGATTGGCGGTGTACCTGAAAGAACGTTTGAAGATAAGCTTCTGGTTAACAGCCTTGCTTAAGCCTATGGTGTGAGTATTTGCTATGCGGCTTCTTTGAACTCACTTCGACTGGACTACTCGGAAGTGGTTCTGATAGTCTTCTTTCTTAAGTCTTAACATAATTATGCATTGAATTGTTATACTAGTATTTGCGACCTCCATCTTGCTTTCCATTTCTCTTGCTTAAAGACCCAGTGTCTGTTATTTGCAATCTTTTAAAGCCTGCTGATATGGCCTTTAACTTTTGAGGCTGTGGCTTATGATCTAGTGGAGGTAATTCCCAGTGTGTTCTCACGGAGGCAAGCAGATGTTTTTCTGTCAAAAGTGGTCAAAAGCAGTTGTCTTAGTATCACCTCAGAACGTTTGTAAAGCTTCCAAAGCTGCATACAGAGCATTTCTTATGGACACTCTGGACTGAAAAGTAAGCAACGTAGTCAAGAATTGTCGAATTTGCCTTGTCAGATTATATGGTGGAGCATTTGCACGTCTAGACACTGGACGATGTCAGCAGTTTCTGACTTTTTTTGTAGTGGACAAGTACACTGTCGTCCCATATGATGGTATGACGGAAAGGAACGACTAAGATAGCCCTAAACAGTAGATTAATTTTTTTTTCCTTGAGTTGGCTTCATAGTAAATTTCAAGTTCGCTTTTGTGTGATGGCTCATGAAGCTAAAGTACATAGTCTTCACTAAAGGGAGATACATGAATGAAAAGGCTGTGATTACTGAAGTAATCGAAGTAGCATGTAAAGAGGTAAGCGTATTAAACAGAAAATAACATTCCAACCTTTGCATACAGCCGCATTTGTTCTTGATATCTGTAATGGAATAAATTGTAAATCTAACTGTGGTGAACAGAAACTGTTTGCAGTATGGGGTCTCATTCATGTACGTGTCAATTCAAAATATCTGAGGAAATGCTCATATTTTAGATACACTAGGGTTACTGATTCGCAGTGTTTTTCCCTTTGGTACATCAACAGAGTCGAGCTTAGAACATAGTAGAAGGCTCAACATACTGCCTATCACATATGTTCGTCAAGCAAGATTGGACACAAGAAACATACAGCTACGAAACCTATTAACTTACATCAGTTTCTTTGTTAGATTCACTGTGAAATTCTCCATCCATACTGCTGTTGTTTGTATATCAAATTATTACGATTTAAGTGTCTGAAAAAAGGTACATTCCACTTTCCAATTGACAAGATTTGCCACAACTTTTCATGGGTGGCTGGGTTCCAGGAATCTTGCAACTCTTCAATATACTGCATTGTCGGCTGAGGTTGAATGACATAATATTATCATAAGAAAGCGTCTAAATCTGTTTGAAAGCATGAAGATACATGCATACAAAAACTGCATCGGATATACTGACATTATGAAGGGAACAGCAATAACAAGATTTTAAAAATCTGTGCTTACAACCTGTTCCATTATTTCTATTGCATAACAGACATTATCGCTTTTCTGGTAAGAAATGACATCATAGTTAGGTAATAAAAAAAATCCTCCTACTTTTTCTATATTTGCAAACGACCCACCCACCTGCATTCTTCTTTTGCTCTGAAAGAAAATCTCCAAAATGAAACCTAAACCTCGCTCCCTTGACCAGCCGTTAAGAATATGATCTTAAAAACCGTGCTCTATCCCTAAAAAGAACACCAAACCGATAAAGCTTATCAAGCTTCGGCCTCATCTCATGCGGGGCCTGACATCAGGCAGGATTTCTGAATGCGCTCAATGGCTTCATACGCTGATTTATTATTAGGTTCATAGACCAAGGCCTGCTCAAAATCTGTGACAACGACAACAACCCACTTTCCAATTTGAGAAGGAAAAAAAAAAAGGCAACAAGCTTAAACCCAGTACATCTAAAATCACACATGCATACAACGAGCCCCTGTTATACTTGAAATGTCCAAGTGAGTCGACAAAATTCAGTCCTTTCTTCTTTTGAAGCAGTGCAAAAGCGGCCAGACCATATATCAAACAATTTTTAGTAGGATTAAAAACATCTGTCATGAAAATGTGGCCACCCTCTTTCCCTCACCTCTTTCTCTCCATGATCTCTGGGTAACGTCCGTCCAAACACATTAACTAGTTCATGATTTACCTTCCAAAGCAGACGGATAGTAGCCCAAAAACTCTCGTGCTGTTCCCCGTCGAAGCATGGCCTTCACGTTCTGCAAACGATACAAAATAAAACATAATATATTGTGTGACCAATTTACGTTAAATGTGAGACTAACAGGCAAATTATACGAGCGAACATCACCAAGTTACTGCTGCAAACTCCAGTAATGTATGGATTTGAGGTGACCATTGGCTCAATGATGATAACTGTAAATTACTGTAGTTACTTGCGGGGCACCAGTATAACCAGTATAATACTCCAAAAAAACAGCAAAAAAAGATAATCCTCACACCAGCATCTCCAGTACAGTAACTGCAGTACATAAAAGGTCTTTTTTCTACCATCCCATACGCTGCCGGTTGTACATTTCCTGAAATCCGCACATATAATCTACATTTGGAGTAATCCCAGCAACAGCAGTTGTACAAATTGTACAGTTTTGTCTACCATCACTTTGAATACTGGCTAGTAGTGCCATTAATCGCCTACATCTAATTACCCTTTAAGTACAAAATCCAAACATTGGCTATGGCTTTTAGACTATGGAAGAGGATAAGACCTCTCTCCTTCCAAGCAAAAACAAATTTGCACAATGGGATCTCGACACAATGTATACTGAGGCCAAAACTTCAGGTTGTACGAGTGAAACATAGTAGGATTGAAATATAAATAAATTGTTTAATTCACATCAAAAACATAAACCGAGTCCTCAAACTAAAAATCAGTATGCAGATCCTCCATTTCCCACTCTTACCCTCGGGCATATCCGATTTTCTATAATATCTCCCCACCACCCTCTCTTTCAGCCTATAATGTTTCTCTCACTTTCTCATGTTATTGACAGATAATAAAAGATTCTTACTCGTTTATCTCGCTCCAATGCCGATGTGCAATCTGCTTCTGCTTCATCAAAACTGAAACCCAACAACAAAATGATATTAAAAATCTCACAGCAATAAATGTACAAGTTTAAAGCTTTCACACAAAACTACACGGCCCATAATCATAAGAGTTTCACTATTTTCCAGGCTTAAAAAGTCGTTAACCTCTTTTCACAATCATCAAATTTTCATTCGAAGTCGATTCAAATACTTTTCTTTACTGTTGACCCATGCAACAAGGGCTGAAAATAAATGGGTGATAACATATATATCTAGACACACAGACACACACACATGAGTGCACGCGGTAAAACGACCTACATAACATTCTATTCTGACAAAAATATCACATACTTGCAAAGTTGTAAATATGCCATAGCTCGGTTGTTATAGTAAACACTAGATTGTCCACCATCAAGGCGGATAGCCTCAGAATAGTGAGCTACGGCACCCTTGAAATTTTTGTCCTTATAGGCTGCATTTCCCTGGCAACAATAAGAAGCCATATCTTAATAAGTGGAAAGTCAATACCATAGACACAGACAGAAAAGAGAAAAGAACAAGACACTCCAAATCACTTTTCTGGCGGACACCATGCCCCAAAATCAATGCATGTATCTTTGAATAACATGAAACAACTACCAACCTCCTCTTGTGTTGCACATATGCATATGAACTCAAACCTTCTTCTGTATGGCTATACATAACAGCAACAACCAAGTACACAAATCACAATAGAAGTGTTGTATCCAACTGAATTGTCAACAAATATCTGTACAATAATCGCCGATTGGCAGACACAATAGTACACGATATTGCAGGTTTCCAGTATTCAACATTTTTGCTACGTCAAGGCTAAAAGTACATTAAAGCTTGTAGTATCTTCTCCCCAAGGCTAAACCTGCGCAATAGGTTCTTCCACTTGATTTGTCTTAAAAAAAAAACTTCAAACTGACAGTTCCGTTTTGATACGCAACACAAACATTTTCTATGGTTGTACTTGTCAAATAATTCTGGAAAAATGCATCATTGGCAAAAACCACAAGGACCTCCTGACAGCCATTTCACATTCGAACTGCTAGTTTTATAAATTTGAATCTCCTTTCCTTCATATACACACCTTTTCCTTCGCTTGCTCTGCTGCACTTGATCGAGATTGTTGGGGCTCTTGTCGAGCCGCTTCTGCAAGCTCCATGGCCTGAGAGGCAATCTCAGGAGCAATTACTTCAACGGCGTGCAAAAGAAAACTGTCGGCTCCATGGCGAGCCAAAAGAGAAACCGCCAGAGGCAGACCTTCTGACACATCCTCACCAGCAGGAATACTAATCTGCAATAACAAATAAGACAACCAAAATCCGCATAAGCTTCATCATCAGCATCTCCAAATGTACATATCACATCACCCTTGGAAAAAACTGTCCTCACAAAGGGGACTTCTCAACACCTGTCTTCAAAATGTGTATCAATTCATGCAATAAACTGCTTTATGAAACCAAACAGACCCTCAACTCTCGTGATGGAGACCACTTGAGAACTGATTTAAGCCTTGGCAAAAATTTGGATCCACAGAGTATCGCAAATGAGATATTTACGGAAAAAAAAATAAAAAAAAATGAGGGGGCATAAATTACATAAGCAATCCAAAAAGAACAAAACATCGCGCATAGCATGCAAAGTCAAGGTAGTCGATTCTCTGCCTGGACGCTTCATTATGTGCCAGCAGACAAGCAAAATTAGTAACAAAAGTACAGTCTGTACTCTTGAACAAATCAGAGCGTGCATGTTACATCCTAAATATTTGCCGTGCCATACATTTCTGTTAGCATTGCAGACCTGCATTTTGTCAGAAATATCATAAATATTACAGCAAACAGCTGGTTTTTGTAGCTCTAATGTCTAACAGCTGTCTGTGCCTGTGTCCAGGGTTTCCCAGATTTCCCTTCTGAATGAATCTGGCCCCTCTTGGTCCAGCTCAAGTAACCGTCTTCCAGTGCAAACCATTTGTAAGCAGGTTACAGCATGTAAGCTACTAAATGGTTACTGGAGAAGAACCTTTTGTAAGTTTCAGGTGTTACACAAAGGGTTACAAGAAGGAAACCATTTCTAAAATTGAAGCTTTACACAAAAGGTTACTGGAAAGGGACCATCTGTGAATGTCAGGCTTTACATACACAAAGGCATAAGCAAAATTATAGGTTAGCTTTCATAAATGTACCTGAGGGCATCCAGACATGCCTGAAACAGCCAAAATCGTAAAAGACAGAGCACGATACTCATCCAGTGCTTCCGCCTTTGTCTTTAGCTTTGGTGGGAGGCCACCTACAGTTGGCAAGGCAAGTAGAGCGTCATCCTGATCCACCACATTTAACCAGAAAAAGAGAATGGAAGGACACACCACACCAGAATTACAAAATTACATTATCACTAGAGCAAAATTGAGGAAAGAGGTAGGCAAAGTGTCACAGAAAAATCTCATAAGTAGCTCTTGTATTTTTTCTCATGCTAACAGACTAGTAGAAGAACGCACAACCGCGACTGCCATAAGGTCGTCCAGATGTTCAATAATGTATCTCAATAAGTGCACCTTAAGATTTTCAAAGGCGTCACAAATTCCACAACAATAATTTCTCGAAACCTTCCACTAAACCAGCATGTGTCTGGAGTAAAAATGAGCAAGTGAAAAATAAAACACGGAAGAAACCATTAGTGGAAACAACTAACAGCAAGTAAAACAAAGCCTGTATGACTTACCTGAAGCAGATCATTCATAGCTTTCTGCATCTCTTCTCTAATGGCCTTCACTTTCATAGCTTGCTCCTCTGAGCACGTTAAGGCAAACTTGACTCGATTCGCAATGTCGGGAGCGAGTTTGGGCTTTTCCAATGCTAACCACTCCCCATGGCTTTGAGCAAATTCATACCTGGCAATTCCAAAAACTCCCAGAGATCCGTATGATGTAAAGAATTGCACGCCAATCAAGCTTCCTTTTCAAAAGCACAATTTCCAGATACCATCGATCGGAGAAATACAATTCGACCAGAGGAGAGGTGCTTTCATATCTCTTTGCTATCTCCACCTTATCTTCACGAACTTAAAGAAGCTTTAGCAAGCATAGGCCCTCACTCACCCTTGAAGCACACGCATGGCGTCACGAACAGCTGCAAGAGTTGCTTTTCCAACATCTTTCTGTTTGATAGTCCCTTGATTAGATAAAAAAGGCTCAAGTGAAGGAAGACGTCCAGACAAATACTCTCCAAGCTTCAATCTTTGAATTCCTCCTGCCAATGAGCAAATACATCAAAATCTTCATTCATCGCAACACAAAGAAAATTAAAATAAAGCAAGCCTTGACCTCCAGCGAAACGACATTCCTACAAACTATCACTAACAGACAAAATCAGGATCACGAAGCACAATCACTTCATTTAACCAACAGGCCAAAGGGCAACACTGTCAGTTCACCTGCTCAAAATAGTCCGAGAGCACTGAATAGATATGCGAATAAGGTGTTGAAAAGATCTCCTAACGTAATTTTTGGTGCATGTTCTACGAGTCTGTAAGGTACCTGTATAGACTAAACCGAGTGAACCATAAAACTGAGTGAACAAACTCAACCTGCTGAAACCGTACATTAGAGAAGTTTGGCATCCTAACGCATAACCTTCAACGAGATAATGGAGGGGCGGACATGTGTGAATTACGGATGCTTACTCCCAGATCCCTGCAATTTCTCCACGCTGTTGATAAGAGCAGAAATGACAGGCTTTCTTGGCGCAGTAGAAAGCTCAAACAAGTCATCAGCAATTATAACTTTTCTGGGTGGACGTGGGGACACATAGGGCTGTTGCAGAAGCACATGGCCCACTTTCTGTAAAATCTCAACCTCTCTCGCAAAACATCCTGCAATAACAATCAAGCGCGAAGTAGTCTACATTTAAAAACCGTAAATACTGCAGAAGAAAACAAAAGGAATGTATAATACAATGCAGGACACTCGAATCAATAGGACAGAGCTTACACCGAGCAGCTGCACCGAACATTGTTATAAGAGTAAAAGGATTATTAGTATAAATGTGAAACTAGAATGAGGAATACTAAATTAGGGTAGGGAGACGTGGCTGATTGTGTAGTCCACTCACTTAAAAAATGTTATGAACACCATTTTGGTTTCGGCCAAACAAAGTCGAGACTGACTTAGTGTTCTCGACTCTAATAGCAATGGGCAGTGTAAGAGACTGCCAGTCCAGCAAGAACCAACAACTTTAACTATACAAAACCACAGGTAAACTGACTCTCATTGTGACAAAACACATCAACAACAAAAGCCTCCAGCTCCAATGGGTAGCAGAGCTGCCTTCCAATGATCATCTATTCACGTTGATGCTGAAAACGATGGAATGACCACCACGCAAATTCAACAATTTCTAAATGTACGCGATAGATTACACCGACCAGCACCACATAAGTAGCTATGGATATTACAAATTGTGACTTTGAATGAAAAAAAGAAGCCAGAACGACCACAAGCAAATCAAGGGCAAGATGCATCACAAGGTTTAAAAAAAAAAACAGATTTCCTGCGCAAAAACTTATCACCTCAAAGTTGGAAATCCCACCTGCAATATCAAATCAATCACTGAAAAACAACATTCTAACTTGAAAACCCACATGCTTATACATTTTTTGTGCTTTTATGCTTTTCATATGCTGGTGGGTTAGGCAGCTGTAAGATTGAAAAAAACACCCACCTAGAGTGTCAAAACTCGTAGCCATTGGTGTAACACCTTGGACAGAAACGGCACCATGGGATGGCCTGAATCCCAAAATACCACAAAACGCGGCTGGGACTCTGATACTGCCCCCAGTATCAGTTCCTGCTCCCCGTCAAACACATGCCAAACAAAATTTAGTAGTAGACTAACCAAAATCATTCCCATGAAATCTATGAACAGAAAACCCAAATCATTCCCAAATCTATGGCTTACAAATAGGACTTGAACTACCTAAAAACAGAAAAAAAGGGCATACAACTAGAGGGACCAGAAAACAAAACAGCCCCCAACGAACATCGGTTTTTGTATTCCCTCAGCCATCAGTCCTGAGCAGACCAGCACTTGTTTATGCAACATATCCAGACAAAAGGAAACGAAAAGCACAGAAAAAGATTAGACCACTGAGTAATTCTACTACACAGAAATCTAGCTGTCCTCCAAACCTGCAGCCTTCACCAGGAAAATAAGACAAAACCTTACCAAGTGCAAAGTCGACAAAGCCTCCAGCGACAGCAACTGCAGAACCACTTGAAGACCCTCCTGGAATGTGTTGAGGAGCCGCGGGATTGATTGGTGTGCCATACGGCTTGTTCTCCCCGTTAATACTGGAGGCACAGTTTCAGTATTTTACTCAGTAGAGAAGACTAAAAAACACATTTAACAGTAAATTTCCTTCTTGCAATAATGAATCACTCCAGCACATTCGTGTGGTCGGACGCGAGATATGAGGGGCTTATTATTAGAATGAAATTTTGAATTGGTTGATTGTCTAGAGTATATATACACCAGTTACAGGCACCGGACAAGAAAAAACCGTCCCGGTTACCAGCACCTTTACCTGTAAGCCATCTCGTCCATGTGAGTCTTTCCGACACATTTGGCGCCAGCAGCGATCAGATTCTCGACAACTGGGGCTGTTTGAGTCGCAGCCTTATGCGTTTTTTTCCAATCAGGAGTTCCAAAACCGGTCACTGTCCCTTCAATGTCAATTCTGCATCCCAGAAACGACACAATTCTTGGCTTGGCAAACAGAGAATATAGCCACCATAGATCTTTAAAAGGTGAACGGAAGAAAGTGAATCTTTATACAAGAGGTAACAAGCACAGATACTTCTACAACCACGTTCTCTGGATAATGAGCTTTGCAAAAGTTTGGCCACTCGCCCACGAACACAAAGACAGCATGGCATATTTAAAAAGAAAAAGGGATCGTAACACCAGATTCTTAAACCCTAAATAGGACTCGGCAAAAGTAAATCACGTGTTTTTTACGAGATAAAATATGCAACCAACTTGGTTACACAGCCCACCCATGGATGATGGCAGCTGACAGAAATTTGCAAATGCTACCCTTCTGTATTCAGCTTCGTCTCGTCATCTCTACACACCAAACATAATTTTTCATGAAATACAATTAAAATGTATGACTCACATATCCTTGACTGCAAAGGTGAGGCCGGTCAAAGGGGGAAGAGCAGCTGGAGGCTTCGGAGCTGGAGGTGGATTAATCTCAAACTCTTCGATGAAAGCACCACACTTTACTTTTCCTGCTTTGGCCTTCCTCCTCGACCAGATAAATATTCCGAGAAGGGCAGCAACAGGAACGACAAACACAAAACTTTGCGCCATTGCCACGACTCAATGCTTGGGAGTCCCTTGCTGCAAAAATCTTGGACCCCAGGAATCGACTGGAGCTAAAAAAGTAACATAGTCTCAGATTAAATAAGGTTTTAAGCCTTCAGGAAGTGCCATCTGCAAGCATAAACATGAACAGACACTAGATCATGCGAAATACAACAGTGGGATTGTATGTGCTCTGGCAACAACCTTTCTTCAGCAACAGTACCTAAAATAAAGAATCATCCATTGATGGACGAAAACTATCTTCAACCAATACGAGAAAGTAAAGGCCTCTCAGAAGCCTCCATGGACACTGCACATGAAAGCAGTCCGAGTCGCTGGTTCTAGAAGATGCATGCTGTGACAAATGTACAGTTCCAAACACTTGATCACATGGGCTTTCCCTGCAAGTGTCGAGCTTAGGAGTTAAACGCAGAAAGCATCATTCGATAATACTGCGCAGTTAAGTGATACTGGGATACACAAGAAAAGTTTCAGCCACGCAGCTGCAGTCGCAATAAGTCTGTAAATTTTAGTGTGCCAGTTTCATACTACACCGTGAATCGTTATTAGCGTATAGAAATTATTAGTGTATATAATGAATTAGTGTCATTTACGCTAATTTGTGTATCAATACCATTTTCAAAAAAATGTTTTATTGTAATTTCTCCATAACGCTTTGAAGAGCGTCCCAATGTGCGAAAATGAAATCGGAACTTTGACACGTGACGGTTGTAGACGTAGGTACAAATTGTGACGATTGAAGGCGACTACGAAACTTCCGACGAATAGTGACGCCAACAAAAACAGCGACAGTGGTAGACGTCTAGATTTTTATGAAATTGTAGACGTTTAGGGTTTGGTGCCATAGTGACGTCACGCTCTCTTGTGACAACGTCGACGTCACAGATTCAAGAACTTTCCGCCATGGTTTTCCGAATTCGTTTTTTCTACTTTTCTCACTCGACCTGCCATTAAAAAAAACCTAAAAATTGTAAAAATAAATATTTTTAAAACATCTTTCGTTTTACACCAATGTTGTCGTGTCTCATTTCGAAAAGTGTGAGATATAATCGATGGTGTGAGAGGGAGAGAGGAGAGGCGACGATGGCGAAATTTTTTGCAAAGGACCCATGATTGAAAGTGGAGGTCCGAGACCCCTGGAATTTTTTTTCCGTACATAGCGCGTGACGGGGACGGAGAAAAATAGCGAGGACTCTCCTTTGTCCTAAAATTTTCCCACTCGTGTGGCGCGCGGGTTGGTCGTTTTTCATTCGCTGTCTGGGCGGTACTTTAACTAAAATCACCTCCTCGAGGTGATTTTAAATGAAGTTTTTTTTTGGGCTGGATTCTCTTGCCCGGAGGTCGAAAAGGGCAAAACGCCAAAATGCGTTCACATGACGACAAACACGCCGTACATTCAAAGTATGAATTCACGTTCACTGTACTTTGGTAAAAACGATTTTCTCGTACGGCTAAAGTTTTTGTCAAAGTTCCTTGGATTTCAAGGCAAAAAGACAGAGAAAAGTATGTACTTTAAAACATGGGGACACCCCCTTAGGCTGCGACCCCATGTAGTTGTAACTTAGCATACTTACTTTGTATTTTAGCGCGGATCCGGCGGGCCCGGATTTCAAGTGTCTCTATGTGTTCATTCGAAATTGTTACTTAAGTTTGTGACAATTGTATACGTCGACAACGCCCATGACGGCTGTCACCGTATACAATTTGTGATGACGCACCATATTTTTTTGTAACTTTTTGAAGTGTCGTAAGACACATTGTACTTTTTGAAACGATTTGCGGATTTGGTATGTCGCATGTCTTTGCGTGACATCGTTGACGTAGAGCCTTGCACCCGTGGCTGTGCAAAATGCCTTTGCGTAAACCTCTCCCGTCCGGCCGCCATTACTTGGCAGATTTTTCACGTTCGCAGACTTTTCAACTTTGCGTGAAATGACACTGCAGCGTCGAGACAAAAAAATAACCGTACAACATGCAAGCCGACAAAAACAAACAAACCCTGTACTTTTTTTTGTCGTCAAAAACTTCTAAAATCTTTTCACGCGTGGGAATATATTTTCAGATTGGTGTAGACGGATTTGCTTAGCTTAAAACACATTGCCGATGTGTTTTATGATAATTTTGAAAATGACGTGACAGTGGGTCGAAAAACGCAACATGACAAATTTTCGTACATCCTAAGTTCAAGAATGACGCAAATTGTACTCTAGAAATTTGCAATTTCTTCGTACGGTCGCAACTTAGGCAGTACGACGCTAAGTTATATAGGAAAACAACAGAAAAAAACCCGAACTTAGCCACATGGGGCCGCAGCCTAATTCGGTGCCAATTTTTAAATTTTTTAAACCTGAAATACAATCCATGATTCTATTTTTCCTTACGCCTTTTACGGTTATTTTTTGTAATAAGCGTTAATAACGGAAGTACACTGCGATGTTTATAGTGTGTTGAACGGACAGGAATTGGCGAATTGCCCGTACAAATTTTTTACACTTACGTACAGTGTCCGTCTATACCCGTACATTTTAGGGTTATGTTAGGGGATTTTTAGGTTTATGGGCTACATCGTTTGTTTCACTATAACTGCCTCAGACTTTTCATATATGAACCATAGTTCAAAAGCAAAGTTGTTCAAATCGCGCGATTTTTTCTTTTTTTTCCGATTAAAACGTATAATTCGTGACTTTTGAAAAAATCGGAAAAAAACGCGATGTACTTTCTGTCCGGTAAACTGAACGGATAATTTACAGAAACTGTACGGTATGTATAGTAACTGTACGGTATTGTACCAAAAAAGTACGGAATTTGACTAAAAGATACGTTGCACTTCGTAGTACTTTCTGTCCGGTAAACTGAACAGAAATTTAACGGGAAACTTACGGAATTGTAACAAAATTGTAAGGACTCTGACGAAAAGAGACGGGAACGCTACGGAAAATGTACAAACTGCGTTATATGTAAAACTCAATTTCTTTTACATGTACGGAATTGTACCGAAGAAAATTCATTAACGATTTTAATGATTTTTTCAAAAGGTTCAATGCGTTTGCTACGTATAATTCGTCGCAATTTAATCGTTCGTACGAAACGCCGTGAACAACAATGTTCAAAAGTAGCTGAAAGTAGGCCCATACAATATGCCTATTGTACGCAAAACATACAATATGCCCTTAAGACCCATAATGTATTGGTCGAAAATGAAAAAAAATGATAACAGGGTTAAGTTGCACATCGATTGATAGAGAAGTAAACGACATATCTAAATTTTGAAAAACATTCGGACAATTTTTTTTTTTGTGAGTTTTGAGGTGTTATTTATTTAAACCGTCAGATTTGGACGATCGGACGACCGCTGATCAAAGTAGCGATCTTAAGAAGATCACATGAAAAGCCAATAACACAACTTACGATAGGACAATTTGTCATATTAGCGTCTGCAATTTTGAAGGCCAGCTAAATAAAGCCTCAAATTGACCAACCAGGTTGCCCGTCCGCGTTTAATTTTATTTTTCGGGTTTTCTTTCCCGCGGAATGTCATCCTACGCCGTGTCAGTTCGCTAAAAATTTTCGTCAAGTGACATGCGCTATACTATAATCATACGTCAGATTCGTACGTTCGTACAAGAGTGTTCGCAAAGCACACCCATACAATATGCCTACTCTACGCGAGTTTAGTGCCAAGTTTTGTGCGCCTACCAAAGGCCTACCATAAAAACGCCTACTTTTGAACTATGACATGAACGTACAATGTCCGTATTTTTCGTACTTTTAAGTTTATATATTTTCATTCGTTTTTCGAACATTTCCGTACAAAGAAATCCACACGAATTTGACTAAAATTATAAAATCGAGGGATACTACGTAATTTTCGTAAAAAAGTTGAAATCCGTACGAATTGGACATCAACGAAGAAAAGTTTCAGCCACGCTGCTGCAGTCGCGATAAGACTATAACTTTTAGTGTGCCAGTTTCATACAACTATACTAAACTAAATCTTGCAACTTTTTTCCCATTCCATTACTTTTTGTACGAATCGTTATTAGAGTAAAGAAAAAATAAGAGTAAAAAAAGATAAAAAAATAATTAAAGTTATGAACTCTAATTTGTGTGAAAAACCTTTTTCAAAAAGGAATTTTACTCTAATTTGGCACGCTTATTTCTCCACTATAAATAAGGTATTCATACAGAATTTGACAATACGTACAGTTTATTGTCACTATGGCGTTTGCATTACGCGGTTTGTTAAAACGCAGTTGCGACTACAAAATTCTCAAAAATTATGAATTGTCGGGCTCTTGCCTGCCAGGCAGTTTTGTGCAAAACAACAACTCCAACGCAATTTTGGCCGTCAGATTTCGGACGCCAAACAAACCAACAAAAAAAAAAAGACAAAATGGTTATTGAAAAGAAAACACAAGCCTGCCGTACAGGATGCGGTCAGTATGACAGAATTTTGTCTCCGTTGATGGTCGGTTGAGAGTGGTAAACTGCGACTTCACTTTTGCGTGACGGGGCTCGCATGGACGGAATTTATGATAACAAACGATCTTTTTGTCTCGTCGTGGGCCTTTTGGTCGACACATTCGGTAAGAAATAAAGAACACTCGCTGCCAGACAGCAAATGAAGCAGTCCTCTGCAGATTTTAGATTATCGTGGCTGGTTGTCGGTGCCCTGGACGTTTTGTCGTTATTTAACCATAAATAGTGCATTCAAAATCCATCTTCGATCCAGTAAACCGTCGAGAATGTAAGATTTAGCACCTATATGTACACTTTATCTAGAAATTAGCCAATTAGCAAATAACCACTTGCTAATAACGACAAATTACGATATAAAACAAAACGTTTCCTAGCGTCGGTGTGTACTTTTAGCTCTGACGTCAACCGCGGGTAGCCGACAAGCCATCCATGATATCCTCCTAGAAGCAGGAAAAAATTAGGAGCCAGCCGACAAAATGAAAAATGCCCGTAATGAGGTGCCAGATCGACAGGCTCCAGTTGACACCTGTCAAAAATCATGTGCGTCTGTTTGCTAAAGATCGATTGTCTGTCATTTTGCGCATCAGCAAATCAATAAAATATTCTGGTATAGATGGCTCCTCACAGGAACGATTCTGAAACGTTTTCAGAGGCGTTTTAGGTTTGGCCGGCAATGCAAGCAATCATTGTAAAGATTATTTTATTTTTCGGTTTCCCCCATAGGGTCCCGCTTCTGACGAGGGAAAATCTGCCAATACATTTGAGTTTTCCTGTGGCCGTACTCGAGTCATATCTCTTGTCCAAAACGGTCATAGTTAAGCATGCTTGCTCCATGTACAGTACTAACAGTTTGACGGAAATCCCAGGTTCGTGGGCTGTGAAAGACGGCCGGCAAATGTGTATGTTTCCGTCCGAAGTTTTAGTATCCAGTACACCGGAATCGTTATTAGAGTAAAGAACAAATTAGAGTAAAACAAGATAAAAAATTAATTAGAGTTATAAACTCCAATTTGTGTGATAAAACTTTTTCAAAAAGGAATTTTACTCTAATTTATTTAAGTACTCTAATTTGGCACGATAATTTCTCTACTGTAAATAAGGTATTGATACAGAACCTGACAAAACGTACAGTTTATCGTCACTATGACGTTTGCACTACGCGGTTTGTTAAAACGCAGTTACATGATAACGGCCTGGATAAATCATTACTTGTACCTTTTTAATTATAAAAGTACAATTTTGCACGGTCGGCGTCGTCCGTACTCCACACTATTTAAAACAAACCTATATTAGACTAATAAAACGCTAATTAAACCTTACCTTAAATAGTATAATGAACAAATTTATAATCATTTACTCTATTTAACGTGATAGAGTCGAAATTTAGGGCCACCAAATCAGCGTTATTTACTCTAATTACGATTCGCGGTGTACTGTAGCGCTTTCGTTGCGACAAGTATGTAGTTAACCGCGCATTAACGTCAATGAATTAATACTTTCTTGTAATTTTGAACGTTTGGTTACACAAATGCTTAAGCGCACACACATTGCGTTTGTCGAAACTAAAGTAGAGTACGACACACCGTGAATCCTTATTAAAGTTTAAATGTATGAGGGGTTTAATGAACTTCTAAACAACGAATCGTAATTAGTGTAAAAAAAATTAGAGTAAAAAAAGAAAATAAATAATTAGAGTTATGAACTCTAATTTGTGTGATAAAACTTTTTCAAAAAGAAATTTTACTCTAATTTATTTAAGATCTCTATATTGATTTATGTCGGCAATAATTATCGACTCTGTGAGTTGGTTATTTACTTGTCTTTCTTGAAGTCGTTTACGACTTCTTCCCCCTTCAAAATCGGAAGCCGGTATGGAAGGCATCCTTGGGTTTCGTTTAGGAAGATTTTCAGCTCCTCTATCTTCCAATTCCGGTGTCTCATCAAAATCCTCATCGGTTTCCACTTCGTATCGTGGCATTGCCTCGGATGTTGTCCTTTCCTCCTCCTTTAGTAGATCTGCAGATTTTCCTTTTTCTCCATCTTCTTTCTCTTCATTTTCAAAGTCAAAGTCAGAAAAGTGATCCGTTTCAAATCTGATTTTGACTTTTTTTTATATTTGAATGGATCAATAGACTTTGCTTCATTTATATCTCTCTTTTTCAAGTCATACACCCGGTATCCTTTTGTGCTCTCATCATAACATACAAGATATATTGGTTTCCCTCTTCCCTCTAACTTCCATTTAGTTTTATCAGAATCCACATTGTAAACTTGACTTCCGAAAACTCACAAACCAGACAAATCAGACTTTCTTCCTGTCCACCTCTCATACGGAGTCTCCTCCTTATTTGCAGAAGTTAGGACTCTATTTTTCATGAAATTAGCATAGTTCATAGACTCAGCCCAAAACTGCAACCCTATCCTCTTATCACTTAACATACTTCTGGACATATCTCCTAAAGTTCTATTCTCTCTTTCTGCTACTCCATTTTGTATCGGATTATAGAGAACAATTTTCTCATGATGAATTCCTTCTCCTTTAAGATAATCTTCAAATTCCCTTGAGGTGTATTCTTTCCCATTATCACTTCTTATCTCTTTTATTGAGGTTTCATGTAGCTTTTCACTCCATAGTTTATACTTTTTGAAACATCTTAATACCTCTAACTTATGTCTGAGAAAGTATACCTTCGTGTATCTAGACACATCATCTATGAAAGTTAACATCCATCTCTTCCCCCCATGTGAAGCATACCTAACAGGTCCCCAAACATCGGTGTGAACTAGATCTAATACTTTCTCTCTCTTAAATGTGGTTGCCTTCGAAAATGGAAGTGTATGAATCTTCCCTTGGGCACATCCACTACAATCATCAAAGGTCTCATCATCCTCAAAAGTAATACCCTCCACTATTCCCTTTTTCTTCATTTTCTTTAATCTATCTAGATGCACATGCCCCAACCTTTTATGCCAAAACATCATATCAATTGCAC
>JBBHKE010002725.1:242405-294267 GCA_037447655.1 Zygnema cylindricum | reverse complement strand
ACAATTTTTTTGGGTTTGTTGGACCAAATCCCTAAAATCTCAATGGAATTTGTTTACGTTTTCAAAGTTATTAGGAAATCAACATTTAAACAATTTTTCAATTTTTTGTAAAGGGCGTATTTCAAGGCTTGCGAATTGTCTAAGATTTATGTAGAGTTTGGAGATTAATGAGATATCCTCCTCCTTAGGAACTATGGTTGGAATTCATTTGAATGAAAAGAACCAGCTGGAAAAATGTGGCATTCATTACGCCTTACTTTCCTCTTTTTTTTGGTACTGAAATGCGGCATTCATTACGTGTTACTTTTTCAAATTTCTTTCCTGAAACGTGGCATTCATCACGTCTAACCTTTTTAAATTTCTTTTACTTGAGGACTATGATTTTGTTGCTATAAGGACTGAATTATCATTGTGGTCTGTGGACTTAAGTTTCGCTGTGATGTATTTTCTTTAAATGAAGTGAAACCAGCTGAGTTTGAAGTGTGAAATTTCAAGTATCTTTCATCCAAAATTTAAGAATGTGCGCATGGGAAAAATTTAGGCCAAGTTCAATCGAGGCCTTTTAAAACTATTGTACGAATGTTGCTTAATTGGCAATGACAAGTACAATCACCAATAACATTTCAACTCAGTATTTTAATCATGAATTTAATCATTTTGGCCATAAAATTTAAACTTCTGATACCTTTCTAGTACATACTTCCAAAATCTCATCAAAGCTTTTGTGTGCCTTACCGATTGTTTTTACAATGTCCAGTTTCAAAGGGTGCTATAAAAAGAAAAAAACATTTTTTTTCTTGTTCACAACACTAAGAAAGGAGAGGAAAATTTTGAGAATCTTCAAAGCCATCAGAACTTCTGAATAGAAGGTAAACAGAAATAAGAATACTTTTCAGCTTGCTGTTTCATTTCTTTTAATACTGGAAGAACTGTGTATATGGCAGCTTGTATCACCTGCAGTGTAATTCGGTCTTTACACTACTGATATGCAATTAAAAGAGAATTGGAAAATGATTCTTTTGAACACCTTTGAGCATATTTTCATGGCAAGTCGAGTGAGAAAAGCTGAAAAAACGAAATCGGGAAGCCATGGCCGAAAGTTTTTGAATCAGTGACGTCGACGTTAGCAAAAGAGAGCATGACGTCACGTGGCAAAACCCTAAGCATCTACAATGTCACAAAAAACTAGACGCCTACAGCCGTCACTATTTTATAAACTTCAAAAATTGTCGCGAGTTTTGTAATCGTCTACAACCGTCACAAATTGTACCCACGTCTACAATCGTCACATTTTAAAGTAACAACCGTGAATCGTAACTACACCGTGAATCGTTGTTAGCCTTATGTACGCTATATCGACACCCCCAAATTTTGACATTGATACTTTAAATAGTATAAATTACACTATTTAAGGACGTGGACCATAATCTGCCACGTCTCCTGGCACTAAATTAGAATGAATGGCGCTAATTTTTTCTTTACGCTAATAACGATTCAAGGTGTAGCGTTAAGAAATAATTAGTGTTTTAAACTCTAATTTGGGTTTTCTCGCTTTCTCAAAAAAAAAAAATACTCTAATTTATCAATAACTCTAATTTGGGTTTTCTTCCCGTAAAAGTTATCCACGCTGAATATCTCTACATTAAATTAGGTATATGTACAGAATCTGACAAAACGTACATTTCCGCGTCATTGTGACGTTTGCACTAGGCGGTTTGTGAAAACGCAATTACATGATAACGCCATGTATTAAATCATTTTTTGTACTTTTTTACTTAATAAAGTACAATATTTCACGGTCCGACTCCGACCGTACGCCAAACTATCTAAAATGGCACTATATCAGAGTTGTTAACGCGAAATTCAAAAGTACCTTTAATAATGTTTAAATAATAATTTTTCGAGTTTTCTACTCTATTTAATGTTTTAGGGTCGAAATTTGCAGTGGCATAATTAGCGTTAATAAAGCTAATTACTATTCGCGATGTAACGATTTCGTTTTCGAACATAGGGACACTCGGAAAAGTAATACGGAAAATCTTCACTAAAAAACGCAGAGGCAAGACTAAGTTACGGCTACATGGGAACGGACCCTAAAAACATAAGAAATATGCAGACGGTTCATCTAAAATATAGTACTAAACCTTGCAATTTTCGCGCTATAGACAAATTGTGGGGATGTAGGAGATGGAAGCCGACGCGTCCATGTCGCCCCACTTTCATTTCGTTTTACGACGCGCTTCGCCACACGGCGCGTCGGGTGTATAAATATGTTTAAGGTTTTTTATCATTTGTGATTTTGTTTATATACTATAAACAAAAACAGAAAAAAAAACCCTAAATATAGAAAGCCTAATTTGATACCCGACAATATCTTGCAACGTGTGGGGATAACGCCTTATTTGGCTGTGTGGGAGACCTCTCCACATCTCCCACACGGCGGGCGAAACTTGTAACAAACCTTACCTGTAATTTACGAAATGATTTTGTACTTTCATATACAATTTATTGTAACCGAAATTATGTCATTTCAATCATTTTGCTTTGGCAATCTTGTTTTACGGATGACGATAGAAAGTTACTCAACGGAGTACGTCGCCCACCGTTATTAACGTTAAAGATTCATTGACCTTACTGTAGTGTGACATTATAATATACATAATGTAGTTTAGGGCAAGGACACGTGGCCAATTGTACTCTTTTGTCTTAGCATTATTAACACAATTTTATGATTTTTGACCCAAAAGTAGCGATCGAAGTACTGCTATAGCTATAAAAACGATGGGTTGTTTGGTGTTTTTTGCTGGTATAGTGATGATAGCTTTCGGTTTCAATTTTTTAGTTTTGTTTTGCGTTGGATTATCATCTATAACCTTTAATGGTCGTCAACAATGTTACGTTTCAAACATGCTTTGTACTTGATGGTTTAACCATGTTTTCTGGAAATAAGGGTGAAGTTCCATTAGAGGAAAAATGGGGTTGTTTACAGAAGGCCATACAGTTTTGTACAGTGTCGTACAAACAAGAAAAAATTGTCGAGAAAACATTTTTACTGAAGGATTGATTTGATCCTCTAGTGTTATAGTCGTAGATATTGACAGTCGACTATTTTGCTTTATATGATCGTGCATGACATCGGTGGAACCTTTCAGTTTGTGGCAAGGGACCTCAAGAGGACAATTTCCATATATTGAACGTATAAAATTGTGCCACGAGGAAAAGAGCAAAAATATCCACGATAAACGCGTGATCAAATGCCTGCATGTCGTATAGGCCATGTGACTTGCTCCAAGGTGGATGCAAGTCCACCGAAGGCTGTGAGAAAATGTTTGACGGAGAATATTCTTTGACGCTCCTTTTGCCATCCACTAACCATTCTTACATTTGAGTACGCTATTACAAATCTTAAGTTTCGTCCGCCAGTACATATTTTTGTTCAGATATCAAAATTTCAAATTTAAAATATTAAGGTCACACTTTGATTTTAGAGATTTTTTGTAGGTTTCCATAATCCTAAAACTAGCCTACATGGTACGAGCCAAAATGAGCCATGCAAATAAAAAGTGGTTTATTGACGCGACACGATGGAACCAACGACATTAAATAAAAGGTTACTAAGAACCCCTAATGGAACCCCAAAATCTTATTTTTTACCAGTGCAGTGATAGTTATGTTGAACTACCGCCGTCAATCACATCTAATTTTTCAAACTTAGGGTGCAGTTATATCAGACGAAAAATGAGGTATATTACATAAATTTATAGTTTACTGTACCATGCTGTTTTATTTGTTTTTGGGTGAGTTTTAGAAATATAACATTATAGGAGATAGGATTCTGATTCTCTAAGGTTGTGCGCAAAAACATTGATCGTCCGATTATGTTTTGGTTTTCATCCAGGAATCAATTCATTCACCATTTTTATGGTGTATCCTCTTTAGGGAGTTGAGTCCACCATCACCAGAGCCGTAAAATCGGTACACCTACACGATATAAAATCGCGCGACCACAAAAAATTTGCACGTCGCAAAAGCCACGTGCATTTTGACAAGGTGGACGCGAATCGAGCAAAATCCAACAAAAAGTCTTTGCCGAAAGATAGCCTGTCACACTTGTTTTATTATCTCTTCAACTTTGTGGTTTCACGCCGAATTAAACTGGGCTCTGAAAACGATAGAGTGTTTGCGAAGAAAATGAGGTTTTAATGATACATTGACATAATACTCGTATTTTTTTAGCGATCAAAAGTTTAGATTTCATGTACAATACGATCGGTTTTTAAAACCTTTGAGATTTTTAATATACCGAACTTGAACCTACGTGGTACCATAAAAATGGAGACATGAAACTTTAAGGACATGCAAGGATGTCACCATGTATTAAAGTATTGAGCTTTTTATGTCGTTTTCCCCCAAATTTCAATACAGAACGATAAAAACTTTAGCCTTACGAAAAAAGTACCTCTACCACAGTACAAGGAACGTCAATTCGATACTTTGAATGTACTCCATGTTTGTCGCCTTTTAACTCATTTTGGCGTCTCGCTCTTTCTGACCCTGGGCAAGAGAACCCAGCTCATCAAAAAACTTGTTCAAAATCACCTCGCGAGGTGATTATAGTTAAAGTATTACCCATACAACGTGTGACAAACGATCCTCGCACGCGCGACACGAGTGGTAAAATTTTAGGACGAGGGAGAGTACTTGCTATTTTTATCCCTGCCTGTCACGCGCATGTACGGAAAAAACTAGTAGGGGTCTTTGGCCTCCACTTTCATTCACGAGCCGTCAACGCCTCTCCCCTCTCCCTCTCACACTATCGCTTTACTTCACACTTTTTAAAACGAGACACGACAATTTTGATATAAAGTGAAATATATTTGAGAAATAATTTGTTTGACAATTTTTTTTATGGCAATTTGGGTGGGAAAAGGCGAAAAATTGAAATAAGGAAACCATGGCGGAAAGTACTTGAATCAGTGACGTCGACGTTGTCAAAAGTGAGCATGACGTCACAATGTCACAAAACCCTAAACATCTACAATGTCATAAAAAACTAGACGTCTACAATCGTGGCTGTTTTTGTAGACGTCACCAATCGTTGAAAGTTTCACATTCGTCTTCAACCGTCACTAGTTGTACCTACGTCTCCAACCGTCACATTTCAAAGTTATGATTTCGTTTTCGCACATGTGGACGCTCTTCAAAGTAGTACGGAGAATCTTCACTAAAATCCAAAGTACTTCTTCAAAGTATCGATTACATGGGGAGACCCCCTAAGGGAGTCTGTCTTAATGTGAGAAGTAGAAGGGAGAGACGATAACTGCGTCAACTTCTGCCAAGGACCCATGAATGAAAGTGGATGCGGGAGACCCCTACAAGGATAAAAATAGGGGTTACTCTCCCTCGTCCTAAAATCTTCCCACTCGTGTGGCGCGTGCGTGGAACATTTTTTATTCGGTGTTTGGGTGATACTTTAACTAAAATCACCTCGTGAGGTGATTTCAGATAACGTTTTTTGATGAGCTGTATTAGCTTGCCCGATGGTCGAAAAGAGGAAAACGCCAAAATGAATGCAGAAAACGACAAAAATAGAGTACATTCAAAGTAACGAGTTGACTTTCATTGTATTGGTGGTAAAAGCATTTTGTTAGTATGGCAAAAGAACTTCTTTTTGGAGACTGGATATTTGATATGAAACCGACAGAAAAAAATCGATACTTTAATACATGGGCACCCTAAGGGTGCGTCTCTATGTACTTCAAACTTAGAGATTTTTTTTGTTTTTTAGCGCAGATCCGGCGGACCCGGATTTCGGGTGTCCCTATGTGTACCAAACGAAATTGTCACTTAGGGCGTGACGATTGTAAACGTCGACAATGCCCGTGACGGCTGTCAACGTCTACAATCTGTGATGACGCACGTTATTTTACGTAACTGCATGTGACGTCGCGTGACTTTTCGTGACATTGTAGACCTACCGCCCTCCAGCGGTCCAGCCTGTGCCGTTTCACGGTTGAAGAAGATGCGTTTTGACTTTGCGTCTATTGTCGGCTCGACGTGAAATGGCATCGGAACGTTGAGACCCTGCAAAAAAAAATCCCGTACCGGATGGAAACGGACAAAACAAAACAAACTGTGTACTTCTCTTTGTCGACGGACAAAACATTGCGAATCGTGTACACTTCCACGTCGCTTGAAATCGTTTGAATTTTTTGAACAAAACATTACACGTGCAAATACGTGTTCCTATTTGTTTATAGAAAATCCCTAATTTTAAAACACATCGGCCCTGTATTTTAAAGATAAGGTTGAAGATGACGTTTTTTGTCGTCGAAGTGGGTCGAAGAACACAAGACGACAAGATGTAGTACATTTTAAATTCGATGATGACGCAAAATGTACTTCTCTTTTTTTCTATTTTATTGTACGGTTGAAACTTACGCGGTACGGCTCTAAGTTTTACAGGAAAACGACAGAAAAAAACCCTTACTTAAGCACACAGAGACGCACCCTAATACCCGATGCAGCCGAGTCCTCCAAGTGTCTGACCGAGTCCTCTATATTGCTGCCCGTACAATTGACCGAGCATTGCTGACCGTATGATTGATAGAGTGAATATTGCTGACGCCTGACGGTACAATTGGCCGAGTATTGCTACCGTACAATTTCAGAGACCTCCCGATGTATCCTCCTCCAGATGTAGCCTCACCCTAATCTGTCTTTTCTTGACCTTGTGCATAATCGCTGCATTTTACTTTGCAGCGGTCAAACTCAGCGTCACCGAGTATTCCTCGTCTTTGTCGTCTTGCCGGATTTTTCAAGCCATTTGAGAGGTACAGTACACCGCGCATCGTAATTAGAGTAATGAAAAAATTAGAGTAAAAAAAGAGAAAAAAATAATTAGAGTAATTTACTCTAATTTATGTGATAGAGCTGTTTCAAAAAGGAATTTACTCTAATTTATGCGGTGTACTCTAATTTGGCAAGTTAATATCCTCTACTGTAAATAAGGTATTCGTACAGAATCTGACAAAACGTACAGTTTATCGTCACTATGACGTTCGCATTACGCGTTTTGTTAAAACGCAGTTACATGATAATGGCCTGTATTAAATCATTATTTGTACTTTTTTACTTATAAAAGTACACCTTTGCACGGTCGGACGTCGTCCGTACTCCACACTATTTAAAACGAACATATATTAGAATTAAAAACGCTAATTAAACTTTACCTAAATTAGAATAATGAAAAAATTAGAATCGATTACTCTATTTGATGTGATAGAGTCAAAATTTCGAGCGACCGAATTAGAGTAATTTACTCTAATTACGATTCGCGGTGTACTGTACGACTGTACCAACGCTATAAAGGTTCGAACGGTCAACAGAATAAACGCGTGAAGGCAGGTTGGAACTTGAACCGTCAAACTTGTTGAGTTTCTAAGATTGTACGAAAATCTCTATTAGTGTTGATGTTTTTTCCCGCTTTGAAAAATATATTTTCCCCGTACACACTTGTTCGCTGGAAGGCGAGAACCCTAACTTTAAATCTCCACCGTCAGATTAACATTACGACGCGTGTGCCCATAGAAATGCTGTTTTAAGTGGTGACAGACGGTGTAATTTTTAAATTGCGTTGACAAATTCCGTACGAAGCCGAAAGACACATTTGAACACGACCGTCGATTGGGGAACGCTTTCGGCCGTCGTCAGCTATTGGTTCTCTCCAAGGCTGGGTCGCCGAAATTTTTGTGTGAAAGCAACGGCGCTGCTTCTGGTCCACTCGTTTCCATGAAATGACTTTTTAATGAGAGAGCGACGGCGACTAAAACTGTTTATGTTAACAGTGCCGTACTCACATATTTTGTGCCGGCCAAGTTAGGGCTGAAATGATTGCAAAAGATTTGACAGCAATGGGCCACGGTAGGCTTTACTGGTTGGGTCTTGATTTGCGGCTGCACCAGAGGGAGGTATGAATCTGCGAGCATTTTGTTCCGCTGTCGGTTGATTCTGTTTCGCTGTCGTGTAGTAACAAAAGATGCTTAAAGTTTAATTCACGTTTAAAATCTTATCGCAATTGGCATACCCAGCCGTACGAAAACTTGTCAAATTGAGGAGTGTGAAGTGGATGTTTTATCGAATTACACTTTGCGAATTGACACGTGTAGCATGTACAGAGATTACAATCCGCCACTCAGAAAAAACAAAAAAAATCAGCTACAGCACTATGGTTCATCACCCTTGAATCACACCCTTCAATCATAACAAAAAAAGTATTCGTTTGTTTTTTAGTTTACACAAGTGGGGACCGATCTTAAATTTGTCTTTTTTGTATTTTCGGTTCAAGGACGAAATGTTTTCACTAGCGCAGGTCTTTTTTAAATAAATTTTCGCGCGTGTATTCCAAGAAAGTACACCGCGCATCGTTATTAGTGTCAAAGTTTAAATAGTGTGAAAGTAAATATACCGTCATTGACGCTAATTAAGAATTAAAAAAAAAAAAAAAAAAGGTGTATTCTAATTTCGGCGTTTATGCTAATTTGGGAACAGCAAAAATGGAATATTCGTCGTACGGTTATATACATTAATATATGTATCCGTACAAAAATTTAAAAATCGTACGCCGTCGTGAAATTCAAATATCCGTACATGTAAGACTAATTTACGTGTCAGAATAATCCCGTTTTTTAGCGCACGATCCTATGCGTGCGCGTCTGATTTAACTCATTTTTTGTAAAATTTTCACTTGAAAAGGTACATTTATGTACCGTCTGACATCATCCGTACACCACACGAATTATATATTGTTGTACTTTCGGTCTTGACGCTATTTTGTACGGAACCTCAATTATAGTCAAGGAAAAATTAAAATCACGTATACTATTTTTGGAAAAATAACAAAATTTTAAGAACCCAAATTAGTGTCGTTGACACTAATAACGATGCGCGGTGTACTGTACCGTGTATCGCTATTAGTGATGCTTGTTTATCCACTTAAAACATTTTATCTCCGTACACGTTTGTCGGATTGTGAATTTGACTGTTGCTATTGAAAGGTAACATCTGTCCGCTTCCGACTGGCGGTCTCCTTGTGAAAATCGAACAAGTCTGTACGGAGAAAAGATGTTCTAAGTGGCGAAAAAATTATTAACCCTAATAACGAAACATCAAAGAAGCTTTTTTCAAAAAACGAAAACAAAAAACCGCCATTAATTCCCAAACGTGGTATCTACATTTTTTTCCTTAGTGTCAATAAACTCGACGAGCTTTTTCTTCGACATTGATTTCTTGTTTTTCTTTTGTTAATTTTCCTTTGTTTGGTGAAACTTAAAATTTTCTTACTTTCCCGGAAACCTGCCAAGAGACACGTCAAATAGACCACAAAAAGAAGCTAAATTCTAGGCAGCTACGTGGCCATATCTCAATAGGTCAATTCAACCAGAAAATGATGCTGATTTAACCGTTTTAGAAAAAACGTGCTCTCACTTGTCGGTCAATTTTGTCGTCTAGGAAAGTGCTCTCCTGTACAATGGACATTTGACCGACCTTAATAGTCAGCTTTTATTTTGACCCGAGACCCTAAATCAAAGGTTTAACGTGCGAAAATACTGAAAACTTTATCTACGATTCACCTGTAAAATGCGCATACTGTACCTAGTATTCATATAGAGTACGCACTTTATACTGCGTCACAATATAATAATATATATACTTTCCAATACTGTACAATTCCGTACTGTACAGTACACCGTATATCGCTATTAGTGTTAATGTTTTTTTCGCCACTTAAAACGTCTTTTCTCCGTACACACTCGTCAGATTGCTGATCTGACGGTTGCGATTGAAATATTAAATTCTCAGCTTCCGATTGGCGGTCTCAAATTGAAAATTGGACAAGTGTGTACGGAGAAAAAAAGTTTAAGTGACGAAAAAATTATAGCACTAATAGCGATACACGGTGTAGTTTTCGCACATAAAAATCGGTGCCCTAAATATGCAAATGTACGGTCCAATTCCAATTTATTCCTTACAAATTGCTGAATAAATTTGGTTGACTTTCTGCCAATAAGTCAACCACAGTAAATTTGTTGAAGTCAACCAAAGTTGTCGGAAAGTACAGAAAATGGATGATCCAAGCAAGGTGTCAAATTTCAAAAAGATGATGAGTCAAAAAAGAAGAAAGAAAGAAATGACCAAAATAATTGCAGGATTCACACTAGGAACGGATGGTGAATGAGATGAAGAAACGAATGTCCTTTTTTTTTGTTTGGACGTGAATTGCCCTTGACGTCATCTGACGTCAACAAAAACGTCGCGATGTGATTCATGTTGCCGTACAAGTAGGCGCCGACGACTCAAATCCGTCCGTACCAATCCATCGTTTTTCATACGTACAATAACATATATTTTTTCCACGGTGACCGGCCGAGACATCCAAACAAAAAGGGACGGTAAAAAAAAAAACCAACAAACAAACATCACCCGAAAAAAAAAGTGCAAAAAACAAACAAAAGCAACCTGTAAAATCCTGCTTAAACCAAACTTCTCCTTGCCCTCTCCCTCTCACTCTCTCTCACTCTCTCCGTTTCGTTGCAGGATTTTTTTGGAAAAATGGCCCAAATTTCTGCTCAACCCCATTTGGAAGTGGACATGGAAAAAGCGTAAGCAGAGTTTTTCTCCCAATTTAACGCAAAGGTAACCATAAAAAAACCCTAAATAACTCTATACATTTTTTTTTGTTCGTTTTCTATGAAATGAAAACCAAAAGATTTAAGTTACTTTTTCATTCCAATGTCTATTTTTAATATGTCAACCCCATTTTTTTTTGAAAGATATAGGTAATAACACATATTACCGTTACCGTTTTACTTTTTTTTTTTGGAAAAAACAGGGGACAGTTGATTTAAATGAAGTAATTAAAAACTCGTGTTCCGAAAAAATACCATCCCCTTCTTCCAATCAAAACCCAAGATCTCTTCCTCCTCCCCCTCCTCCTCCTCCCTTGTGAGGCTTGTGGTCGATGATTGGAAAAGAATATGTGATTATATATTGTCTTATATCCATGTGTTCGGTTCTTGTAGTGAAAAGCAAAAAACTCTTTTTTTAAACGCATGCCCCCCCTTTTGTACCCCCAGACTCATATGGTTTACCATCATGCTTTTTAATTTATCCTGCATAGATTTATTTTTTTATTGTTTTAAATGCTCTTGTTTAAGAAGTACTTGTTTTGGAAAGACTTTGTTTCAATAAGACTTGTCTCCTCTCTGGAGAGGACGTAGGAGATCACTAGACTCGTAATAGATTAGGTTATAGTGCAGGATAATGTAGTTACCAAAGTTTTGAATCGGAAAATATTCGGAGTGAAAATGTCGAAAGTTAAATTTTTTGCAGTGGGAAGCATATTAGTAACATTATATTTTTTATTCAAGCTGTTGTTTTAAAAATGACCAGTGGTTGGAAAATTGAAGTACAAGAAACACCAATGTTTTGAGATCTTACGATTAGGTGTTGTTATTCGGGTCCATCATATTATGATGAGCACGTACGGAAAAGTTTGACAAATTTTTGACCAAAGCATGCTTATACCAAGTGACATATGAGCTCCTTTTCTTTTTAGGTTTGCTTCCTCCCATACTTGGTTTTTCAGTTTCTTTTTGGCTATTTGTTTCCTTTGTTCCCATGTACTGTGATGGTTTGTGCTTTTTTAACAGGGCCCGGTTTTTTTCTTTCCTTATTATTTTACGTAATAACATCCTAGGAGTATGCAATCAATTATTTCATGCTATGCTTTATCATCACGCTCTCTTGATAAGGCTGAGTATCATCTGCATGTTTATCCCTTCATTTACATCTTTGGTCTGTACCTCAACACCTTGCCATGTTTTCGTTTATCTCATACTAGCTAAAACATTGTATCTAGAAAAAAAAAGAGTCATGATCGCAAACCATTTGCTGACAGGATTAAAGTGAAAAACAAAATGAAGAGGGAACTTAACACGAAAGCCCACATCTTGTGATGTGCCTGATAGCTCAGCACAGGCTCGAGTTTTAGATGACTGCGTTTTTTGCATGCACATCTGTATGATGGGACAAGGAAATCTTTTATATCATTTGACTAAGCATATCTCAACGTAGGTTTAAGCACCATTATGCAACAGGCTCTGGACTCAACACCAGATTTGAGTGCTAAGGGAGCAGAGACTTAAAATTACGATTCGCGGTGTACAGTACACCGCGAATCGTTATTAGTGTCAAAGTTTAAATAGTGTTGAAGAAAATTTACCGTAGTTGATGCTAATTTAGAATTTGATATTTTTTTTATAGGTGTATTCTAATTTAGGCATTATGCTAATTTGGGAACAGCAAAAGTGGAATATTCGCCGTACGATTATAAATATACAAAATATAAGGAATCGTAGGCCGTCGTGAAATTTAAATATCCATACATGTCCAAACTAGTTTACGTGTCAGAGTAATCCCGTTTTTTTAGCGTACGTTCCTATGCGTGCGCATATAGTTTAATTCATTTTTTGTAAAATTTTACTTGAAAAGGTACAGTTGTGTACGGTCTGACATCGACCGTACACCATATTATTTAGATCTTTATGTATTTTTGTTCTTCCACTATTTTGTACGGTACCTTAATTAACGTAAAGGAAAAATTAAAATCATGTATCCTATTTGAGGAAAAAAATCAAATTATAAGTCCCAAATTAGTAGTGTTGTGTATCGGTAAGGATTTGCCGATAACCGATATGGACCTTTTTTTAGGTACCCAATAATCAATATATTGGTACGATATATCGCTACCGGTGTTATCGCCGATAAATAACCGATATTTATCGGTATTTATCGGCGATAACACAGATATCGATAACTATCGGCGATAACTGTACGGAGCGTAAAGATAAATGTATGGCAAGTACACTCAACTATACGTGTTATTTTTCGGACGTGTACAAGCACAGAAAGTACAGTAGCCGCCATCAGATTTGTACGGTTTTCATACGGATCTAGTAAAAACGATGTACCTTTTCACATCCGAAGCCATGGCTTTGCCCCTTTATTCCTTGAGATCCACTGGAAACCTCCCACGTGTCAACCTGTCGACTTTTTTGGCTAAAGCTGCCAAAAGAGCCATTCCTGGATGCCGGCGCTCACGCTGGCCGTCCGCTCTTGTTTTCTCATTCCAAGTCGTCCGTTCGATTTCGGCGGCGCGCGGAATGTTATTTGCGTCCGTTGTACTTTGTGTCCGCCGTCATTTTTCCGTTCCATGATCACCAGTTTGTCAGTAAAATTCCGTACGTTGCTGTAAAATTCCTGTTCAGTTAACCGGCCAACATTTATGCGCTGCGCTGCCCGTAATAAGTTAAAGTTAAACTGAGACGGAACAGATTATTATACGTGGCATGCCAAGCTATATAAAGTCAATAATATAATACAGTATGTTATAAAGTACTATTGTATGCATACTATATTTTTTTAAGTTATCGCCGATATGGAATTTGTTGGTCTCGGACCAATATATCGGGACCTCTGACCGTTCGATAACTGATAACTATCGGTATCGGTGTTATCGCGATAAATTTGTTACCAATACAAAACACTACTAATTAGTCTATTTTCCATAATTCCTGAAGACCGCCTGGTGGCACTCGCTGATTTGACGAAACTTCTTCCCCTTTGAACTTTATTGTACATTGTATTGAATTTATAAAAGCTGAACGATAAGTTAGACCACATGATGAGAGGGAGAGGGAGGAGGGAGTAGGGGGGTGAGGAGGTGGAGGGGAGGAGTGAGGGAGGGTGGTGGGAGGAGGAGAATATTAGTCGCCGTTGTGATTGTGCCCCTCGTACCGCTTTTGTCGCTACCGTAGACATCACCGGGTATAGTCATTAGTGATAACGACTCTATATTGGAAACCCTTAGTTTTACTCCTCGAGTCTGAAATAGTGTCAATGGCACGAATCTGTTTGTACTTGACGCCAATGCTTTCAACGGCTCAAAATCAGCCACGTCGTTCGAAACTGAATTAAAATTAAAAACACTAGTACAAACCCTCATTATAAAATTTCTTGCTTGATCACAAAAATGATAAATTTTGTACAAAAAAGAGAGCAGGTGACTTTATTGCGAAGCCCATCGCTGGCAGAGTTATTCACTCTATTTCCAGGTAGTGATTTTTTCTTTCGACATCTTAAACTAGTGTTTTTAACGCTACACCGCGAATCGCTATTAGTGATAATGTTTTTTTTGCCACTTAATACATCTTTTCTCCGTACACACATGTCGGAATGTAGATCTAACGGTGGCGATCGAAAGGTAAGATTTTCAGCTTCTGATTGGCGGTCTCAAACTGAAAATTGGACAAGTGTGTACGGAGAAAAGATGTTTAAGCGGCGAAAAAATTATTAACACTAATAACGATACATGTAGTTGAGTGACTCACGATAAGCCACGATGAAAACATAGTTTAGTGTGGCTCAACCTAAAATAGGGTTAACGCAATAATCAATTAACCCTAATAGTGATTGGGGGCTGTATAATACATAGTGAACCGCTATTAGTGTGAATTACACTATATCGTTGCCACTAAAATACGATCCTTGAACCTAAAACAGATTTAATATTACTATTTTTTCGTTTACGATCAATTTAATTACTGTCAACAACCCTAAATCAGGAGGTAGTGTGATGTACAAAATGTGTCAATCCACACTAAAGTTCCTCCATATCTCGCAGTAAAATTATAGTCCTTTGGTTGTTGTTCTGAAAACCTTTAAATAGGCGGTGTCTTCCGGTCCGCGCGACCCTGAACGGCATGTCCCTTTGGCCACGACCACGACATCGACCACGAGCATGACACAAACCACGACCACGACCAGGATAGTGACCACAACAGTGACCACGACCACGACAACAACCACGATTACAGCCAGGACAACGACCACGACATCGACCACGACCACACCGACACTGACCGCGTAAATTTAAAATTAGGGGCGGTTTGCCAAAAGTGGCGCAAAGGTTGTACATGTCCCGTTTTAAAGTAGGGTCGGTCCTAGAAATTGGCGCAAATGGTGTAGATGTTAGAAGCAAACGTTAGTTGAGTTCAGTAGTATTTAGGAACCAGGAAACTAAAATTGAATAATGAAGATCCTCAACAGTAGTACGTTTACTTGAGCTGAACACTAACTGAAAGAGTACGCATACAGAACGCAGGAGCAGCCTGGGAAAAGGTACGTGTGTGCCATCCGGGCTCAATTGATGCCTTAACCTACATGTCAAATGTCAGATTACGAAAGTTTAGAATTCTTAATACACCATTATAATCATAACTATCTGTGGCATTGTCGCGTGTCACTTCTCGCGCCAATGGAAAAATGTTGATTGAAGACCCAATACTAGAAGATGAAAAAGGCACCTACATGAAGAATGTTGTCTACAAAAGAGTCATTACTGCATAGGCTATATAGGTTTATACATAAGTACTACACATTCTGTATAGGTTTGTATGCGATGGTTTGGTTTTTAAATCAGGTCGTGTAATAAAACATGCAAAAATGGGAAATATATTCTGAAAATTCACATTTGTTTTATAGTAGTCAGATAAACAAGTTTATAAAGCAACCTATCTTTAAACGTTCTTTGAGCTATCAAAAATGGTCCCATTTTAATGAAGGCTGCATAGATTTATATACTTCAAGACACTTATGTTTGCCAAACTATTATCTCTTACACGGGGCATTCTTGTTGTTAGGAAGTGTCTGCGGTTTTGTTACTAATAAAATTACCCTATGGTTGTTGTTCCCATGTACATTGTAGAGAGACTCTTTACATATAATGCATGTTGTAAAATTAATCATTGAACATATAAACGTAAGATGGTCTTATACTTTGTTTACGGCAAAAGAAAGCGTGATGAAATAGGACGGTCCATGCCCGTGTAACAAGCATGATAAAACACGACACGGACCATGCCCGTGTAACGGGCATTGTTTCCCGAGGTGGGTGGCCATGTACAGAACCGGATGGAGCGAATGCTTCGCGGATGTATACCCAAGTATAATCCAACGGTCATCATTAACTCCATGACCTTTAGAGAATCTTGGTCAGATCTTCTGTAATGTTGTTTTGCCAATAAAAAAAAATTAGCCGGTACATCATAGTATAACTTTGTGTGAATAAGAGCGATTCACGGTGTACTTACATATGCTGGATTCACACTAGAAAGAAATGGTGAATGAGATGAACAAATGAATGTCCTTTGTTTTTGTTTGGACATGAATTGCCTTTGACGTCATCTCACGTCAACAAAATCGTCGCGATGTGATTCATGTTGTCGTACAAGTAGTCGCCGACGACTCAAAAATGTCCGTACCAATATATCGTTTTTCATCCGTACAGCAACATATAATTTTACGCAGGTGACCGCTCAAGACCCACGAACAAAAAAGGGCGTATTAAAAAAAAAAAAAAAAAAAAAAAAAATCACCAAAAAAACAAAAGTGGCGAAAATAAACAAACAACCAGCAAAATCCTGCTTTATCCAAGCTTTCTTCTTTCTTTTTACTTTCTCCTCTTTTTGATATTTCGCCCTCTTTAAACACAAAACATCAAACTAGCCTTTCTTTAACATTATTTCTTCCATTCATTCACCTTTTCTCCCTCCCTAACTGCCCTCCCACCTTCCCAATCTGCCCAACCTCCATCCCTCACACCTTCCTCCTCTCTCTCTCCCTCTATTCCTCCCTCAACATCCTTTTTTTCTCTCACCCTCCCTCTCCCTCCCTTCCTCCCTCACTCTCACAATCTGCCCACCCTCCTTTTATCCCTCCCTCTCTCCCACTATCCCTCTCTCCCTAACTCTCTCCCTCATTCCCTCCTTTTATCTCTCGCCTCCCTCTCTTCCTCCCTCTCTCCCCCCTCCCTTCTTCCCTCCTTCCCTCCCAATCTGCTCTCCCTCCCTCCTAATATGCCCTCCCACCCTCCAATTCGACCCTCTCTCCCTCCTAATCTGCCCTCTCTCTTTCCTAATCTGTACTTTTTCCCTCCCACCCCCCCTCATTTCCTCCTCTATCCCTCCCTCTCACCCAGTATACCCTTCCTCTCTCCCTTACTCCTTTTCATCCAAGCTACCCTCTCTCGTGCCGTTTCTCCCTTCCTCCCTACCTTCCTCTCTCCTCCATCCTAATGTGGATTCCCTCCCTCCCAATATGCCCACCCACCCTACCAATCAGCGTTCCCCTCACCCTCCCTCGATTTTCCTCTCTCTAGCCCTCTCTCACCATCTCCTTACCTCCGTCCTTTCCTATCTGCCCACCCTTCCTCCCTCCCTCCGTACCTCTTTCCCTCCCTCATTTCCAATCTGCCCACCCTCCCTCCCTCCCTCCCAATCTTCTCTTTTTCTCTCTCTCTGTTAATCTCCCCTCCCTCCCTCTCACCTCCAACCTTTCCTCTTCTACCCCTCCCTCCTACTCAATCTACCCCCCCTCCCTCTTTTCTTCCCTCTCACCCAAGCCACCCTCCCTCCCTCCCTCTCTCTTTCCCTTGCTAAGAAGAGGAGTTGATAAATATTTGGTCAAAACAGGCAAATATCTCTCCTTTTCCTCCTCCTCCTCCTTAGTTTCTATGTTGTGTTATCCTACTTTTTTGTATGATTCTTCATTTATTAATTTTATAAATTTCCAGCTCATTTTAAATTTTATTTTTAACATCATTTACCAACTCTATTCTTCTGCATTTATCACACTTTTTTTTTTTTCATTCTTTTATTCTTTTCCACCTGAACCCTGATTTTTGTTTCATGTTTGACGTTATGTGTGACATCAATCCCATTAAGTGGAAAGCGGGCGCCTCTTTGCGCATTACAGAGAGGAAGGTACCCAGTTTGTCCATCCTTTTATTTTTAGGGTTTAATTATTTATATGTAAATATAAATCTTTTACTTATTTCGAAATCGTTTTTTGTTTTTTAGGCTAATTATTAAGTCTTATTTGTTGTGATGGAAATCATGGCTGCTTGTTATTTTGAGTTATTACATGCTTACTTTGCAAGTTGTATTTTTTTTGTTATGTTAAGTTATGATTGTTAGAATTGTTTAATTTTTGTTGAATGATATCCGCAGAAAACTCTACTTTTCTACAAAAATTCTAAGGAAAATAAAATGATTGTTAGTATTGTTTAATTTTTATTTTATGATATCCGCGGAAAACAACCCTGTACCTCTACCTTCCCCCCCCCCTCTCTCCCTCCCTCCCGTTCTCCCACCCTCCCATTCTCCCTCAAACCCTCCAAAACTACTCTCCCTCCCTCCCTCTCTCTCTCCCTCTTTGTGTCACTCCCTCTCCCCCTCCATCCCTCCCCCCCAATCTACCCTCCCTCCCACCCTCCCTCCTTCACACCTGTGAACTTGCTTTCGCCGATGTGGTTTCGCCGGATCGGTCATGGTCACCGATTTGTATTTTAAGGGAATTGCTAATCGCAGAGACGATTTTTGCTACGCGCAGATAGTTATCAGAAATTGTACATTTGAAGTACAATTTCGTACAAGCTACGTACCTTTAATTTCAGATCTGACGGTCAATCCGTCGAACAACTTTGACTGGCGGATTATTGTACCGGCGGTTAAAAAAGTGTCGCGCTTGCAAACGTCGACCGTCATAAAAAAAAACAAAATTCACACGGCCGGCGCAGTTTTACTGTAACCAAACTGCGGCAGCCACATATAAATAAAATGGCTGCGCGCAGATAGTTTATCACTTCACGTTAGCCGCAAAAATGAAATCAACTCGTTGTCACGTCCACCGTGGACGTGACGACGTGTCACTTTAGTTTCATCGATATTTATACGCGGGTAGTCGGGTACGCATTTTTATTTTGTACGAAGTTTATTTGTTTTCGTGCGAGTTTACACATGTTGTACGTCGTCCTTTAATATGTGTCCAAGTTCAATGTAACGGTTCGCGAGTTGATTTCATTTTAACGTGAAGTGATAAACTATCTGCGCGCAGCCATTTTATTTATATGTGGCTGCCGCAGTTTGGTTACAGTAAACCTGCGCCGGCCGTGTGAATTTTTTTTTTTTTATGACGGTCGACGTTTGCAAGCACGACACTTTTTTAACCGCCGGTACAATATTCCGCCAGTCAAAGTTGTTCGACGGATTGGCCGTCAGATCTGAAATTAAAGGTACGTAGCCTGTACGAAATTGTACTTCAAATGTACAATTTCTCACAACTTCCTGCGCGCAGCAAAAATCGTCTCTGCGATTAGCAATTCCCGATTTTAATTATCGGCGTATCTAAACTGTGTTTGTCTTCCAGTTTCTTCGGCCGTACGCAGTTCAGTGTATCTACTCCCTGCACCGCTATTAGTGTAGAGGTCTTTCGGGCCACTTAAATCAATAAATCATCTTTTCCCTTTAGACACTTTGTCCTATTTTCAATTGGAAATCGCCAATTGGAAGGTGAGAGTCTTGCCGCTAAGTGTGCAAGGAGAAAAGATGTTTCAATTGGCGAAAAAAACATTGACAATGACAACGATACACGTATCCTCGTCTATGTGAGCACAAAAGTTTTGTTTTGTCGTTTTCGACAGAGTTTTCGCTAAGACTGCATCAAACCATTTAGGAAGTCTCTGAGCTTTACTAAAAAAACGCAATGGTGTCAGCTTTGCGTACTTTTATCTCCACTAGGAAAGATTATTGAAACTGAGGTTTTCAGAACTTATGGTAGCAAATAATGAGTTTTACTGATCAATGTTTTGTTTGGAAATAAAAGTTCTCGAGCCCGCTCTCTTTTAGTGAAAGTTAAAAGCTCTTTTTCAATGGTATTTTACTCTAAGGTTGACGTTACCATTCAGTCTGTACTCTTGAGGCGCTTCCTTCAAACTTTTTTCATACCCGGAATCAGGCAAGAAAAGGACAAATGGTCTCAACAAGGACGCTTGTTAGGCGAAATGACTTCAGGACTGGACTGGAATAAAAAAAAATAACAACTTTATTAAAAAGCGTTATGGTAAACCATCTAAGTCCATGGGAATAAAAAAAAAAACAGCAATGCTAAAACTGAAAAACTATATTTGGAGCTGGACTCTCAACTTGTTTCTTGATTCGTTTTTTCCGGACTCGGGACTGGACTCTTTGTCCTCTCGAGGACTCTTCCTACACAACTAGACGAATGTTAAAATGAGGCAAGGATCAGGAACTTGTAGTAATATATTGCCTTATTAATTATCTCGATGTTCGAAATAGCAACTATGGGAAATATCACATTTATGAATGACCGTACACAATCTTTGACCAAATCTTGACCAAGTTTGACCACCAGTCCACGAAATCAGTGACAATTTACGATACGAAATCATCAAAAAAATGTCGCTCAACAAACTCAACAAGTTAAAAAACCCTCCAACAAATAACTAATAAACTCAAAATTAAACTTCAAAAACCAATCCCCAATAATAAAGTTCCGAAAAACAATGTATTCGAAATGATCGCACCGTCTACGCTAAACCAAGCAATATGATAACTCGTATGTAATTCTAAGCCGAAAAACATGTTTAAAAATACTCACTATATTGTAAAGCAAAAAGAGTATTGACAAGGAGTTAGAGAACAGTCCATACCACTTATTTTAAAACTAAACTACATAATCCTGCCCAAAACATTGCCAGGAAAGATAAACAACTATTCCTGGAAAACGTGCCTGTAAGAAATGTAACAAAATCTAAACCTTTTGTAAATCTATTTGTATTTGTATTGTAAAAAAAAAAACCATTCCAGGGAACGTTATGCGTCCACATCTTTAAGAACATAAAAGTAGATTAAATTGGAAGATGTGTCATCTCAAAAATTCTCCCTCAAATTAACAAGTGGAAAAAAGATGGGTAATCACAATTAAGCTAAGTAAAAGAAACAATGATTCGGGCAAAAATTTTAGGAATTGGCCTCCCCAGAAACAACGTGTAAACTGTCTTCTGTTGTCCTCCAAGCCAACAAACCTTGAGTAGATTCTGAAGTTATTTAGGTTTCCCGGTTTTTTTATCTCCCACAGTTCTTTCAAAAGGACGAAAACGAGTAGTTCAAAACTTTCTCGCTTTGTTTAAAGATTCTCAAACATTAGCGAATTTCAGTTTTCCGTTTCATTTTTGTCAATTACCGTTTTTCGTCCAAATGGCAAAGAAAAATAAGAGAGTAGAACCATTATATTTCTCATGTCGAGTCGTTAGTTTTGATTTAAATCTTGTAAATCTAAATGTCCACTGTGATCCTTATCGTAGGACTCGAATCGTTTAATAAGCATATCGATATCCTTTTGTTCCACTTTTTTAAGCTCAACCAATTTTTGAATCACGAATTCAGAGGGACTGCCAAAAACAAAATGTTTATATCAAATTAGCTTTTCTCTCTTTTATTACGTCCCAAAAACTCCCAGAATCTCCAAAAAACCTTCCCCAGAAAAACCTCCCACAAACTGCCTAAAATTTCCAAAAAACTATTAAAAAAAATCTCCAAACATTTCCAAAAATCAGCCAAGATCTGCAAAAATCCCCCAAAATCTTCGAAAAATCTTTATCCAAGACAAAAATCCCTCGTTTCTCTCTCACCTGACTTTTCCGTCGTTGTCCATATCCAATATGATTAAGTCTACTTCGGTCACCTCTCTCTGCAAAACCTCTTTAGCCAGGGCCGCCTGTTGGTCGGTGGCTCGGGCATCGGCCAATCGGGCGAAAAGTTGGGCTACCAAAAAAGTGCTCGCCAAAATCCACACAATCTGCAAAAGAAAATTTTCAAAACCGAGATATTTTCAAGATTTCATTCACACAATCAATACCTTACAGTCTTTACTTTCAAGTGCATTTCATACATTTCGTACAGCTCGTAGATTCCACAAATTCTGTACATTCAATCCAAAATACATTAATTAAAGGAATTAACGAATATCGACGATGATCTCGATATCAATATTTTTCAGCAAAGCAAAAAGATATTGAGTTTTGCACTTCCAGATATTACGATAAACCGAAATCGCTCCGATTTTGATCGATACGCACCACTAGGTTTAACCAACACAAAATCGACCACCCACTCCGGTCCGGCAATTTAATTGATGAAATTCACCTTTCACCATTTTTTTAGTGTTGTGTATCAGGAAAAAACTTATTGCGATAAAATCGATAACAATAATTATTGGTTATCAAACGGTAAGGGGTCCCGATATATCGCTCCAAAACCAACAAAATTTTTATCGCCGATAAGTGTAAAAAATATAGTATACTATGTCATAGTACTTCACACTATATTGTATTGTATTTTACACATTATATAGTATGGAATGCCACGTCATGGCGTTTGTAAAAAAATAGCACAAGTGTACGGTTTGAACCGTACAATTATCGCCGATAATTATCGGGCCCGATGTTTATCGGTAATAATTATTAGCATGGGGATTATATTAGTGTTACTAATTCTAATTCAGTTCCAAATAACGTGGCTGATTCTGAACCGTTTAAAGTATTAGGGTTAACAAAAAAAGCAGGCAGTGCCATTACTACAATTTAGGTTTGAGGGGTAAAACTTAGGGGCACTGATGTAGTGTCATTGACGGTAATAATGGTACACAATATAATATCATAAATTTAAGAAAAACTCTCGTGAAATAAATAGATATAGTTCGTGGATCAGACTTTTGGTACATGATAAAATTATGGCAATGGTAGAAAAAGTTTTTACAGCCCTATTTCAAAAAACGATGATTAAAATCTCTTAAAAGAAAAAAAAATTGTTATATATGGCTCTTTAAGAAATGTGACAAAATCCTTAGAAAACCCCTTGAAAAACTTGAAGTAAAACTCTCCCCCAAGCCCAAAAAAATCATAAGAAACCACAAAAGTTATCCTAAAAACCAGAAAAAAAAAATGATGTTCGTCTCTTACCGCAAAGCATCGTCCGGGCAGAGTTGAAAAACTTTTGTCTCCATACCCGACCGTCGTCACGGTCACACAGGCACAATAAATAGCGTCGAGAATCGAAAGTCCTTCTAAAAAGTATAAAACAAGGATCCCCAAAAGTACCAAAAGAAAAAGATAAAGTGCGGAAATTTTTACCCGTCCCCATGCGGACTTCAGTTCATCCTCTCCATAATAAATCGAAGTTCTCCCGGAAAGACATTTTTGTAAAAATTGTCTTTTCTTCTCATATTGGATTCCCGTCGGCTCATTCAGTTCGTTCTCGTGCAACGTCAAAAAAGCTAAAACTTTGTCATTCTTGAAAAATGGAAAAAAAAAAAAAAAAAAAAAGGCAAAAAAAAAAAAAAAAATTACGATTTTGTTTGCAGGTCAGTTTGCAGTTTCAGTTATCGGTTCGGCTTTTAGTTATAAATAAAAATGTGACGTCCAGAAAAAAAGACAAAAAAAGAAAACACACGACAAAAAGAGAACAAAAAAAAAAACAAAAAAAAAGGGCATACGGTTTTGTTCGAAGGTCAAATTTGCAGTTTCAATTTTCAGTTCAATTTTAGCTTCACTTCTAATGAATAATTTTATAAATGAAGTCTGTTTATTTATTAATAATGCATTGTTTTTACCAAGAATTTATTAAAAAAAAGCAATTTTGTTTTGTACTTTTTAAACAACAAACTAGATAAGGGAGGAAAAAAGGGAAAAAAACAGACTAACATGAAAAAAAGTATCAGAAACCCTAAAACACTTCACACATGACTTTTGACACAAATTTAAAAACGAAAAAGAAAAAAAAGAAAAAACAGAAACAAAAAAAAAAAACAGAAATAAAAAAAGAAATACAAAAAGAAATAATTAAAAAAAGTGTTGTTTCACTAAAATATTTAGCAACAAAATCTTACATGGTGGGCCAAAAGATCCTCCAAAAAATGTGACAACAAAGTGTCCGCTATAGCGATGCCTAAAAAGGGAACGGAACGGAACAGAAACCACATAGAGCGAAATGAAAAATCAGCAAGTTGCATACAGTTTCCCCCATGGGCCTTTATTCTTTATCATTAATATAGGGATAGGTAGAGGGAGAGGGAGAAGGAGAGGGAGAGGGAGAGGGAGAGGGACAGGGAGGGGGAGAGAGAGGGAGAGCGCGAGGGAGAGGGAGAGGGAGAGGGAGAGGGAGAGGGAGAGGGAGGGGGAGAGAGAGGGAGAGAGCGAGGAAGAGGGAGAGGGAGAGAGGGAGAGGGAGAGGGGGATGGACATGGATGCACATGGCATACAAGAGAATAAATGCAACATACAGGTATGGATTATATTATAAAATATAGAGATTATATCATATATATAAATAATATCTAGTTATCACTTTATTCACCTTAAAAAGGATATAAATTTCAAGTAATCCCAACACTCGAATTTTTAAGCAACAATTTAAAAAAAAAAAGTGCTAATGGGCTCCACTCACCCACAAAAACATAAAAACAAACAAAAATTTTAGAAGCAACGGAGTCCGGTGCCAAATCTGCATCGCCCACTCAGAAAAAAAGGGAAAAAAAAACAAGAAAAAAAGGAGAAAAAAGGGGGGTTGGCAAATGGCAGCTCACCATAAGCACAAAAAAATCAAATTGTACGGAAATTCGATATCTCCACCCTTACAGAACCTAGCACCTACACATTTTCCATGCCAGAAAAAAATCCACACTATTTCAAAATCACACCCAAATTTTTTTTTTACCAACCGTCTCCGCAGCCTACACTCACTCATCCCATAAATTCCGTACAGGTCTAACCATTGCCCTCTTCTTCCGTACAAATTCATAAAATGGCATTACTTCCCTAGAAATCATACAATGCCATTCATGTCCATACAAATTACTTCAATTCCGTACAATCCCACGCATTCCGTGAAAACCCGTACAATTTTCGTCCAATCCGTACAATTCCGCACATTGGAAGCACACACGTGGTTTTAATTCCGTACAATTCCATACAGCCCCGTACAGCTCCGTACAGCTCCGTACACTACTATACAATTCCGTACGGCTTCACAGGATTCCGTACCTCCGTACCCGACGGTTGTCATGGTGACGATGCAGAAGTAGAGAGAGTCCACGATGGGATTCGTGACGTGACCTCCCAGGAAGAGATTTCCCAGAAAGTACGACACGGCGACGCCACTCAGAAGGTAGACGGCCATCACAATGGTTGGCACGTGGCTGCCTCTGATTTGCGGCCAGGAGACACGTGGGAAGAAGGTCTCTCGGTGGTTCTCCAAGAGGGAGGAGTGGAAGGAGAGAGTGAGAGGCGCCTCTGGATCACTCAAAAGGGGGCGATTTTGTTCCGAAGACATTTTAAGGGAAGGAAATGTTTTTTTTTTTTTTTTTTTTTTTTTTTTTTTGGAGGGGGAGGGAAGAAGGGGGAAGAAGAGGGAGGGAGAGGAAGAGGAGAGAGGGAAAAAAAAATCGGAAGGAGAAGGAAAAGTGGGAACAAAATGGGAAAAAATTATGGAGGGAGAGAAAGGGAGGGAGAGGAATTAGAAGAACAAAAATGAAAAGGCGGCAGAGAATTTTAAAATATTTTATGCTGACAAAAAAATATTGTATGCTGACAATGATAATTAAATTTTTTTTGTCGTAAAGAACTAAAGATGCCTCGGATTTGTACGAACAACTCGGAGCGCATGATGCTGACGTCAAAACGGTAGACGCCAAAAATCTGGTGTGTCGGTTAAACCGCAATACTACACCGTGAATCGCTATTAGCGTAATAAAAAATATAGCGTAATGAAACAATTAGCGTACTTTACGGTAAATTGTGTTTTTTCGGGTACACCATGATACTAATTTATCATGTACTCTAATTTGTAAACTGCTTTGTAAAAAATTTCGGCACATAATATGTCCACACTAAAACATGTAGATTTACGAAATTATTCAAATCGTACGCCGTCGCGTTTTTTTTACATCTGCGTATGCCCGGAAAATATTTACGCAATTATATATTATTGTATTTTATGTACTTTTAAATTTGAAAATGTACGTAACAGTACAAATCTGACAGTCCGTACACCACACTATTTAAAAGGGCACTAAATTACAGTTATTAACCGTATTGAGCGGGGTACCTCAAATAACGTGCAAAAACATTTAGCGTACTTTATTCTATTTGAGAATTTGCCCCAAAAAAAGGGGTACCCCAATTAGCGTCATGTACGCTAATAGCGATTCACGGTGTACTGTACATGAGTACATACTGTACTGTAAATGACTAAATGTAAAGTACACCGTGAATCGTTATTAGCGTATAGAAATTATTAGTGTATATAATGAATTAGTGTCATGTACTCTAATTTGTGTATCAATACCATTTTCAAAAAAATGTTTAATTGTAATTTCTCTATAACGCTGATTTGGGTATACAGGATCCGCCGTCGTAGCATATACGGTAAAATAGGTAGAAGTACAAAATCTGACAATCCGTACGACGTGGCGTCCGTCCACTATAAAAATCCATAATTCTATTTTGGGTTTGCGAATATACAATCATTACACCGTGCATAATTATACAGTAAAATAGGTACGAGTAAAAATTGTCGAAATGTACGGGTATGTGTACTTTCACTTAAGTTCATTCGTGACTCTAATAAGCGTTTGTTTCGCACGCGGTGAATATGATTACGGTAAAATAGGTGCGAGGACAACGTATGCGAAACGTTCATTGTCACGTCGTATAGTCGACTCTATGCATCGGGCTGTAAAACGCAGTTACGTTATAACGCTATGAAACCGTACAATTTCAATATACTCATTCAGTTAGATTTGTATTGTACAATGAACGAAACTATAACGGGAGGTATTATATGTGTACGTTTCGTTCCACATAACGTACATTGAACTCAGTGATTGATTTACATTTCCTTGTCGTTCGCGGAGAGAACGAACGTTGTGTGACATTAAATGAGGACCCTTAATCTTAATAAGGTGCCCGGTGGGTTGCTTTATTAGAATCAATGCATTGTAATATTGGGACTTAAGACTAACAAGGATGCGTTTACTTAGATCAGACGTCAAACAAACCTCTTATTAGTATCAGTGTTAATTCTAATTGAACGTAAAACGACCAAAAAACACATATTAGGATACATGTTAATTCTAATTGGCGGTAATCCAGCGACGAAAGCTGATCATGCGCCGTCATAAGATTATCATTGGATGTTGCCGAAAACACGTGGCATGTTCATCATCCACGCATTCCCAAAGCTGGTCGCGTTTCATAGATGACGTTAGAACAACCGATTGTCGGGGTAACGACGCCGCATTTTTTCCAATCATCCTTTTGCCGTACAACTTGTAAACTGGAGGTGTTTCCATGGCGCTATGAACATTACACCGACGACGTAAGTTTTGAAATATTTTGGCAATTTTGAAGCAAATTTTTACGAGATCCCGCTTCTATTCCCGCGTTTTGAAATATGTTTAAATTGAAAGCCGTGCTAAAATTCAAATTTTGGATTTTAAACGAAAAATTTTAAAATGGCAAATCCCTCCATTATTACCGCGCAAAATCATTTTCATTTGCATTTCGTGTATAATATACATGTATTTGTGATAATGGCAACAACACTATCGCTACTTCTTCCTCATTTGCTTGGGTTGCCATTTCCTTTCTTTTCGGCTGCTCCTACTTCTTATTTTTTAGGTGATATTAAGTGTTTCAGAGTATGTGGACCCTTAATAGAATTTGGGGCGCCAACCCGAGTAATAACAACAACAATCCCCATAACGCTCAGGTTGAACAAGATGAGGAAAATGAGAGGAACAATGAGGAAAACGAACTTTCGAACGAAGATGAGAGTGAGGCGGAAATCGAAACGTCGGTAGACCCGGCGGCCATTGTGGAAGGTTTTTTTCCGTCTTCGGCCAATACCAGAGGACGTGTCTCCCATCGTAAAGTTCAACACGTGTCAACTAATGCAATTCTGTGTCCTCCATTGCACTACAGAATACAGGAAGCCTCTAGATAGTGTTTAACTAACCCACTTTAAACCACGACCACTTCTGCCCAAGAAGGCAAACTGACAATTTGACTGCACCCGTGTGCAGCTTGGACTCCCCTGAGTCCGTAGCAAAAAGAATCACTGAAAACGGCCAACCAGCCGATAAGTTATAGGGTGGCAAAGATGCCAATTTATACAAACTCTCAGAGAGAGAGGACTATCTACCTAAATTTTCCTAAGTCCTAGTTTTTCCTAATTCCCTCTCACAGCTCCTATCTACTGCCGGTACGAACCAATCACAAAACTGTAAAGTGCTAGAAAGTACTACTGCCGATGTACTTTCTGTACGGCCTCTGTACGACAAGGCCATTAAGTAGACGCGTGTCCACTTTCAACTCGTCCGTACGTTCCTCGGAATTCCCGCGACCGAATGATGTCTTCCCACGTGGCGCCAGGTCATGCCACGTCACTAAATGCCAAAATGACCATTCCGGGATTTCGGCGATGATGTGCGCCGTTAGATTTGACGCGAAATTCAATCTCGGCCGTAATAAATACTTGCGCGATATTTGTTTCGCTGTCGAAACAAAATGCGCGATATCCATTTCAAACAAGTACAGTACTTCGTATTTTGTAGAACTGTATCTATGCGTGGCGTTAAGAGTTTCAGTTAAATGAATCTAGTACATTACAATAGTTTAAATAGTAATGAAACCCTATATCTCCTAACGGACTTCTACGACAGACTGGTTAGAGCTAACGGCTACGCCGCGCTCTGCCGGTCGGGGGTTCGAGTCCTGCCGGACTCAACCTTTTGTTGAGAGTGGCTTAAGCCACTCTTTAGTCCTTCCTATGGAGTTGAGGCAGCCATGGCTCCATTGCTCTCTCTCTCTCTCCTTCAGTGACTACAACAAGTATGGGGGCGAGAGAGAGAGAAGAGATAGAGGCAGGCTGCCTACATTTTTTTTTTAATAAATTTAGACCTAGAAAATATACTAAAAACTACTTATTTCAACAACTAAGGCAACTCGGATGCGAGTAATACACTGGATGTTGAAGGACTGTGAAAATAACGGCTCAGCTGAACTCATTCCAAGGACCATAAGAAAGTTTCCCGAGCATTTTACCGGAGTGTACGGTACAAGTAAGCCCTTTCAAGCAAACTTTCTCCCATTTATTAATTGATTTCGTTTCCTCCTTCCTTTTGTGTTATTATTCTCATTCACAATGTGTTGTTATATTTTAAATTTGTTGTGCTTTTAAATTATTTGTACAGTATTATTTTTGAACGTCGCCTTTCTCTCTCAAAATCCATACTGACTTCTCACTAACTCTCCATTAGTGCAAGTTTTTCTATGTCGTCGACTACTTTGCATTGTTTTGTTGTTTTTTAGTATTATTTTCCGAGTGTCTTGCGATTTCTTTATGGCGACAACGTACTAGCGATGACGTGTCTTTGTCGCGGTGGACGCGACGCACCATGTCGGCACTTCAATGATGGATACGACAAACATAATTGAATGGATGAGGATACCTCATTAGGTCAAAAGTGCAAATGACGGACGAGAGTGGTTCGTCGTTTAGACCAAGCCAGCGACAACATTAGTTCAAATTATCCAACGTTGGTATTCTCGAATGTAATTCGCGGACGATGACGTTGTTTCGTCGACCTAATATCGGGATACTCGAATAAAGTCGAACGCGCGACGACATTCTATCGTCGCTCAAATGTTAGTTTATAAGTCACAGGGCCAACGGTTCAATTTTCTAACTGTGAATATTGGACTATTTTTAGAGTTGGACTGTCTGGGTTAAGGTCTGAATAAAATAGCGTCTTTTAGGTTGTGTTAGACTCCCACAATTGTGTTTTTTCATTTTTTTCGCTTAAACAATACTTTAGTTTTTAAATGGAGGGCGGCCAACGACCATTCAAACGAGCGCGCTCTGCCATTCCGAGGCGATTTCGTCCACTACCAACGGCAACCGCGATGGGGGGTGATATACGTGGAGGGGAGAACTTAGAGAGGGAAAGGGGTGCAACCGAAGGAGTGTTAGGGAATAGGGTGGAACCGGAAGAGGGCGGTAGGGAAAGGGTTGGAATTGAGTTGGTTTTGAGGGAGGGGGAAGAATCGAGTGTTGACATAGATGATATGGAGGAAACTGAGGCGGTGGGGAGGGAAGGGACGCGTACGGAGAGGATAGTAAGGGGAAGTGTGCCGGAAGGGGATTTACCAAATGAAGGGATTAGAGCGGACGAAGAAGGTGTCCGCGAAGTAGAAGAGGGTAAAGAGGTAGACGAGGAATATGAACCCTCAAAAACTGCGTCGGACGAGCCTATTGAGGAAGGGGAAGAGTCTACGGAAGAGGAGGAAGAACCGGAAGAAACCGAATCGTCGAACATTCCGGTCGCAAGATACGACGACGATCCCTCAACCTCGGATTGGCAATCTTCGGAGAGCTTGGAGAGACGCATGGAGGAAGAATATGGAGACGACGACGAGGTTGTCGCTTTTCCACCATCACCGAATCGTGATAGAGCTCTCGTGGCGGTACAAAGACCTCAAATTCCGGCCGAGCGTGATGTGGTTATTCGAGAGGAAGAACCCGATTGGTTTTTCCCGCCTCCAGTCGGAGATGAGGCCATGGATGGCTTCCGACCGACGGCTGCCCATTACATCCCGGTCGAGGATTGGCCAGACTATTGGCGTTACGGGGAGGCGAGGCCTATTGACCGGTGGTTGAACCCCGTCCCGGAAAATCTCGACATCCATCCGGATGTCCCTGCCCACCCAACATGGCTGTACATCGCATCATACAACCACGCGTCAAATTTCCCATACATTAGGCATTTTCAGCCTAATGACGAACGTTACACATGGATTGTACGCCGACCGATTGGACTTGAAATAGATGTCCCGGAATTAATCCGACATTATCACCCTTGGGACCTAGGGTTATTTACCATTCTACATCGTGCAATTCGTATTCCGGAGCTTAACGAATTTTTACATGCTCGAAGTGCGGTCTTACAACGCTTCTGAAATGTGCAAGTGAGGCGTACGTATCTTTGGGAAATTCTGAGGGTCCCACATGTTGATGAGCCCCCTCCACCACCGGAAGTAAAACGATTGAGGAATGAAGTTCAAAATCTCCATCGCCGTTTGGAGGCGCAAGAAATAGTGATGATAACGGTTCGTCGCTTAATTAATAATTTAACTCGAGAGCTTGTTGCCATTAGGCGACGTTGATAGGAGATGACGAGGGTCAATTTCGTTTCCTTAATTCGAAGGAGAGGTACCCCGATTTAGCCCTCAGCCTTCATTAAGTGCCACAATGTTTTGTTTTTTATTTTTTTTTATTCATGCAAGTGTGAATTTAATATTTCTCTCCCTTTTTTTCACAAAATGAATTTAAATTTGACTTTTAGTCGTACATTTGATTTTTCTGAAATCGCCATTGTGTTTGCTAATCATCTTTCCCAGCTTAACGACGACACAAGGTCGTCGCTGGTTCGTCGGCGAAGTGAGGATTTCTCATTGGTTGTCGGCAGCTCACTACTTATCAAAGATGTTGTTAAATAAAAAATTAATTTTGCAAATATAGCGACGTGCTTCTTTCGTCGCTGAATTTGCGACAGCAATTTTTTGTCGCTGAATATTGTCGTTTCCTTTTAGAGTCGTTTCATTTTTTTTACGACTTTCCATTCAGAAATCTGATAAATACTTTTGACATTGTTTATTGTTTACAGGGTACCAAAAGGCTAAGCGATGGTGGGTAGAGAGGAGGTCCACGCTTGACGGAATACGAGAGACAACCCGTACGTTCTCTATTTCTAGTTTGGGGACGAGATCGGTGGCAGTTACCAAGGCTTTGCCAAGACGAGGAAGGAAGGAAGCCGCTTGGGTCACGGTTATACACGAGGAGTTACTTTCGGATTTCGAACGTTTTAAGAAAGCGGGTATGAAGATGTCTAGCACAATTCTCGGGGACATCGCTAGGGACATAATAAGAGAAAGGGGAGGAAAGAGTACGGCCCGGAATGGTTCAACAAGGACGGGTCGGAAATACATCTAATCATAAATAAAAGGTGGGTGCAGAGGTTTCAAGAGAAACACAACATCGTTGTGCGTGCACAAAAGGGGAAACTACAATGTAGTCCCGAGAAAGAGGAATGCATTGAGCGTACTGTAGCCTTCCACATGGGTGTTCTAAAGCGGGGGTTTGAATCCGGTGAGTTTCATTACAAATATAGTTTAATGACGTTTCCTTTTTTTTGTGTATTGTTTTCGTTGTATTCTATACTTGATGGCGTATTCCCAAAATAACTACATTTGTTTTGGCTTGGCGGCGAATGTATAACAGGACTTTTCAACGAAGACCTCATGGAAAACATGGATGAAACTCACATGATAATCAACACCGATAATGGAAAAACTTTGGGGTTTAGAGGGGACGGAGTGGTGAAATACGCTAATGTTGTCGGAGGAGGCGAGTCAATGACTCTCATCGTGCGACTAAGTGGAGGGGTGAACGCTCGTATCGAGAACCCAATGATAATTTTTGCAAATCGAGCAAGAAGTTACCCGATACAAGGTTTACCGGACAACGTCCCCGGTGTGTTTTTTCTCCCTCATCTAATGTTTTCATTTTATGTATTATGTCTTCTTGGCTTTGATGGAGATTTATCTATTTATCTCTAACCATGTTTTTGTGTTTAATTTTTTTGTGTATATCTCTTTACCTAGCTCTCGCATACCTCCTCTCCCCTTCTCCTACTACAAAATATTGTTTTTTTTCTTTAACACTTTGATTTCTCTTATCTAAACTAATGACTCATATTATAAACTTTCTCTGGTACACGTAGCTTACTTTCCTTGTAATGCATATGTAAGCAAGCATTTCAAAATGATATTTTTTTTCCCTTTGTTTGTGTATTATATATATTTGTAGGCGATTGTTACCGGACCGGTCCGAAGGGGTGGAATGATAAAACAGTGTTCCCACAATGGGTCGAAGAGGCAAGGTCTTACCAAGGGGATCGAGATGGACGTCAAAAAATTATATTTCTGGACAAATGCGGTGGTCACAACACGTCCGACGAGTTGGAGCGAGTTCTAGAGGCCAAAAACACCGTGTTACACTATTTTCCACCTAATGCAACACATCTTGTTCAACCGGCCGACTCCTTCGTGCTTTCCACAATCAAGGACATATGGGGTCGCATTTGGGATAGTTGGAAGGCGAAAGGAATTGAGAACGGTTAATGGGCTAAACCTTCTAGCCGTGGATGGTCCGGTAAATTGGTTGGACCCGGTAAAGCGTTTTTTTTTAAATTGGCGAGGGACTCCATCCGAGAGGTCAATGCGATGAGAGACAAAAACGGAATGAGGTTATGCGAGAAAAGTCATGATTCGATGTGGCTTGTCTCTACGCGACGGAAAGTGGGAAGAAGACATGCTCACACAACAACTGCAAGACATAATCAGCAAATATCGCAACCACTTCCAAGGCGAAGCTGTGGAACCTCCATGCCCGAGGGCAAGGGAATTCCTCCAAAATATTGAAGATGCCGACAATCAACAAGACAACATTTTCAATGAGGGAGGGATGAGCCGCAACGAGTTTTAAACATATTACTTGATTGCGTGTTTTTTTTTTAATATATATTAGTTTGGGGTCGGTAGTTTAATTATAGTGAAGGAATAGTAGTTAAATTGGTGCCAGATAAATGTAGACAGTTCAAGGAGTCCAGTATTATTTGACTTCTTAGGATAGAGCAAATTTCGTATAGGTGTATGGTCTTTTATATGGGAAAATATGATTTTGTTTTTTATGAAGTAAAAAACCCTTGTATGTCGTGGAATTCGATATATGTTACAAAATTATCATGTATTTACCTTCAGCTCTTGTTAATGTGGTGTTGAACATTCCAGTGTGCTTGTATTATGGAATTTTAAATTTTGTTGCAATTTACAACATACCCTAATCAGCGACGACTATGTTTCGTCGTTTGTTGATCATCCTTCTCGGAAATTTTTCACTCCTTATTTTCATAAACACCATATTCATCGAACTGAATAATGGTTGCTCTTGCAGCGACGATAATTTGTCGTCGCATGACACTAATTTAGCGACGAAAAATATTGATTATCATATCTGACAAAGCAGAGGCTATGTCGTCGCTAAAAGGAATTTAGCGACGACACAACATCGTTATCGTATTTGAGCAAATAAAGTATGTTTTGTCGCTAGAAAGAATTTCAGCGACAAAACAACGTTCTCACCATCTCCGACAAAACAGAGTTTGTCGTCGCTGAATTCAATCATGGAACCATTTGTGGAAACCTTTCAGCGGCGAGGTTGTTTCGTCGCTGATTCAGACAGTTTTAGTTTTTAAATTACATGGATATTATTATATTGTGATCAAATAACATCCTTAATCCTATGTCGAGAATCTCATTTTCACTAGACTGAAACCATTAATACAAACCAAAATCAAACCAAAATATTTCATGCAGGAAAATCAAAGATGAAGAAAATACGCGGTGTGAAGTAAAAAATAAAAATAAAAATCATATTTCAAGCATATACAGATGTTCTCAACGAAAATATGCAAAGTACATGAAATATATTTAAATGCGATAATATCAACGAAACAACATGAAAGCAATTAGAAAACACACAATGAATAGAAAATATCCAAAAAGTTGACACAAATACGAGCATTCATTTGAAACAATGGGAAAAGAAATACATAAATTATATATTTCATGGTAAACTCTGTTTACAACGTTGAACTACAACAAATAAATAACTAAGGCCTATTAATCTGCAGTAGTCAACAAAGCTCTAAATAGTCATGAAGTATTAACGTTTTTGCTTGTAACTAGGAAATCCTCTAAAAATGGTTTTAAAAAACCCTCATATTTTACACACACTAACTAAGTATCTTCCATCCGTGATAACAAATATAGATCCATGGAAAGCTCCTAACGGTATACTCCATGCGCCTTCGTACGGTCTAATACCTTCAACATGATATTTTATTCTTCCCTATATCGCATGTTTCCGTGGGGTGCTGTATAATACAACAAGCTGTCGGATATATCCTCATCATCGATGGCAATTCATAATACATAAGGAAAAAAATATATAACAGATTAGTACGGGGTAGATGGATTTGAAAAATATTACGTGGAAAAGAAGAAGAACAGAGAGGGACACAGAACGAAAACGAGAATAAAATAGGAAAAAAACCACTCTCAAAGAAAAGCAGAGAAAGGATACGAGACAGAAAGAGGGAGAGAGAGAAACTGAAAAGAAGTGAACAAGAGAAAAGGATAGGGAGAGTTAATGGGAAAAAATATGGGAGATGGAGAATTCGTAGAGAGAGAGAGATTAAAGGATAGAGAGGAAGAGAAAATGAAGGGAGAACAACAAGGAGGTAGAGAGCGCAAGAGAGATGAATCAACATGCTGGGCTGCGCATTTACCAATGATTTCATAATAATCCCGGAAATATATAGCGACGATGTTGGCGCGACCTCTATTGTTGTTCCTTCATATTACGTTCCAACGCCTGCCGCTGTAAACCCTAGAGGGAGGCATAGTCTACTGGATGCCGCTAGATTAAACGAGGCGGCGGGGCGATGACACGCATTCGCCAAAAAAATGGCGACGTCGTGTAAAAATGGATATGCGAGATTGTAAAGCATGCCGTCAAAAAATGAGGATGTGGTTGAGATTTGTCTGACCACAAAATCCATTTTTTGTGTTCTGTCTGCATATGCCGCTAGTTTGTTACAATTGCTCGTTTTCAAGGCGCCGCGTTTTTTCAATTCTAAATTTTGTAAATTCACTCTAATATGTACACAATATGACACTAATTTGTTGTTTTTTTGTGAAACATAACCCATTTTAGAATAAAACATAACTCTAATATGCGTCTCGTTCGTTTAAAAGTCTGATATTACCGTTATGTACACTAAAAAACCCTTTAATAATGTAAACATATAGACTATTAATCTCGCAGGATCAGAAATAGAGTTAAAGGGGCACCGTATTGGACTTAGCTTTCTTCAACTATCAACATGTGTAAGTGTGCAACACTGCGTTTATGTAACATGGACAGTTTTTAGCATGTGCACACGTTATTAGTTCACACTGACACACACAAAAACGAACGTCTAAATGTATGCGAACGCCTATTTTGGAAACTGGACTCCGCTAATTTTCTAAGCGCAGCTCTGTATGCGACCGACATAAGTTAACCAGTATTTCCGTACGAATGTCGATAACGAAGTACACTGCTACGAACAAACAATTTCCGTACACCAAACTATTAATGAATACAGTACGGTCATTCCATTGACGCTATTTTACTAGAACCGTATTTAATGTAAAAGATAAATTAGATTCAATCACTGTATTTCGGGTATCAATGTCAAAATTTTGGGGTGCCGATATAGCGTACATAAGGCTAATAACGATTCACGGTGTAATTTAAAGGCTACAGTACCATACTGTACCTTCCGACGTCAATAGTACACCGCCAATCGCTATTAGCGTAGAAGTTTCTTTAGCGCATACGAATAATTAGCGTGGTTAACGTTAATTGGGAATTTGGAAATTTTTCGAAGAAATCGATTACTCTAATTAGGAATTAGGGCTTTTTTTAAATAGTGTGGAAAATTATATTTGAGAAAAAAAAAAGCGAGACGGGATTAGCGTACACAACGCAAATAGCGATTGGCGGTGTACTGTATACCGTCGATCGTATTTAGCGTGTAGAAATTATTAGTGTGTGGAATAATTTAGTGTCATGTGCACTAGTTCAGACTTAGAAAAATTTCGAAAAAAACGTTATACACTAATTTTTCAACGTACGCCAATATGGGTACAACTGATTTGTCGAGAGGACATTCACAGTAATATAGGTAAAAGTACAAATTCTGACAATTCGTACACTGTCGCATACTTTCACTCTAATTAATTCCTAACTCTAATTTCGGTTTTTTAGGGGTGTAGGCAATACGCGACAAATAAATGTACACTAAAACAGGTACAGTTACGAAATCTTTTAATTCACAGGGCAGTTTTTCGTGTGATATCAGATATTTTTTTAGAATATCCGTACTTGTACAATTAAAAAGTACATTTTTATACGAACCGACACGTTGCGTAGCCACACTAATAAAAATAACATAAATTAAAATGGTGTACACTAATTGTTCATCTCGTAATTAGCGTACAGGAAAAATTAGTATTGTTTACCCTATTTTAGGTAAAACCCTCAAAATTTAGGGGCGCCGAATTAGTGTTCAACATGGTAAATACGATCGATGGTGTACTGTACTGTAGATTTATGGCCAAGTTTTCATCTGGTCGTGGTGGTTTTTTTTTGTCTTTAGCGTTGTGGGCAGTGATCTACACCGCCAATCACTATTAGAGTAAAGGAATAAATAGCATAAAAAAATATTAGTGTTATTAACGCTAATTGGGAAAAAAAAAAAAAAAAAAAAACATATATACTAGTTAATCACTAAGGGTGGCGTTCCATCAGACGAAAAGTGAGGTTGTTTACAGAAATCTGGACCTCTCCGTATTATGCCGTACTTCTTATTTTGTTAAAGGTCTGGGAGGTAACAATGACCGTTGGATTTTTTTTTGCGATATGGTGATGTACCTCGACGAGGTACTTCACCATTTACAGAAAAATTTGAACCGCGACACGTTGGATAATGATCATACGTGTCAAGACGGCAACCAGCGAAAATGTGCGAGCGGGATTTTTTACGACCTGGTTTTTTTCATTCAAAAATCCAACCGAAATCACAAAAGTAATCTCGTAACGAACTTTCGTCGTGCTATTTTTGTTACCGGCCATTCATCACACTATTTGAGGAAACACTCATTCGTCACGCCAAAAAGCATAAATTCTAAAAAAATGAGCTGGCATCTGACAAGCGTTTGCAAAGATCTGTGTGGTACGATGCCTTTGTTCGCACGTACATGGTATGGAAATGAAGATTTCGAGTTGAAGTTGGTCGGTGTAAAAAATATTTGACAATTTTCAATGTACGATCTTATCTTACGTGGTACCATTCATTTCTGAGCACGTGGATTACAGACTGCGCGAAAGAACATCGTTCAAATGTAGCATCCTGTAATGCTGGCCGTACAATTACAGAAAATCCTGATAAAACGCCACCCTAACTCTAATTTGGGTTTTTTCGAATAATAAATACCCACGTTATCAATGTCTACATCAATACATATATCCGTACAAAATCTGACAATTCGTACGCCAAAATCTGTAAGACTAATTTACGTGTCAGAACAATCCCGTTTTTTTAGCGCACGATCCTATGCGTGCGCGTCTGATTTAACTCATTTTTTGTAAAATTTTCACTTGAAAAGGTACATTTATGTACGGTCTGACGTCGACCGTACACCACACTATTTAAATATTATTGTAATTCGTCCTTTACGCTATTTTGTACGGCACCTTAATTAACGTCAAGGACAAATTAAAATCATGTATCCTATTTGAGGAAAAAAATCAAAATTTTAAGAACCCAAATTAGTGTCGTTGACACTAATAACGATGCGCGGTGTAGCACGGTTCTTGACTTCCCTCCAAAATAAGTACGGTTTTTGCCTTCCATCTTATTGGTTTCCCGCGTTGTTTTTGTCGTTTTTGTTTTCAAATGCAAATTCAAATTGCTAAAGTACACGTACATAAGACGCAAGTACATATTTTATTAGGGTATGTCCCCATGTAAGCGATACTTTGAAAAAGTATTTTGGACTGTAATGAAGTGTTCCGTACTACGTTGAAAAGTGTTTCAATGTGCGAAAATGAAATTTGAACTTTGAAAGGTGACGGTTGTAAACGTAGGTACAACTTTTGACGGTTGAAGTCGTCTACGAAACTTCCGACGATTAGTGACGTCAACAAAACTAGCGATGGTTGTAGACGTTTGGTTTTTTGTAATTTTGTGACATGATAGATGTTTCGGGTTTTGTGACATTGTGACGCTATGCTCACTTATGACAACGTCGACGTCACAAAATTCAAGCACTTTTCGCCATGGCTATCCGATTTCGTTTTTCCGACTTTTCTCACTCGATTCGCCATAAAAATATGCATAAAGGTAGTCAAAAGAATTATTTTTAAATAACTTTCGTTTAATACTAGTTTTGTCGTGCCTCATTTTAAAATGTGAGAGTTAAAAGCGATAGTGTGAGAGGGAGAGAGGATCCCCTTGCCTTTATTTCTACGAGTTAAATATAATAACCTTTCTCCCGTGTCAAGGCCACTCGCTTTCTCGTATGAATGACGTTATCTTACAGTGATAATGTACTTTTGTCGGATATTATGTACGGTTAGCGTATGGATAAGCACATTTCGTACATTACACTATTTACATCATTTCTTTTTAATCTCGTAATGCTATTTCGTCACGCTATTTTTGTTAGCGCTCATTCGTCACCCGAAAAAACAGAAACCCTAAAAAAATGAACTAGTATTTGACAAAAAGTTTCCAAATAATACAAAAATTATGTTGTATGATGACCTGGTACTCGCGTACATTGTACACAAATGAAGATTTTAAGTTAAAATTGGTCGTGTGAAAATCATTTACGATTTTCAACATCCGTTCTTAACTAATGTGGTACCACTCAATTTCGAACACGTGGATTACAACCTCTACGCGATAAAACATCGTTCGAAATAGGTTGTGTAAAAATCATTGACGGTTTTCAATATCCGATCTTAGCTTACGTGGCACCACTCAATTTCGAAGACCACTCAATTTCGAACACGTGGATTACATACTCTGCGCGACACAACATCGTTAAAAATGTAGCATGCGGGATAAACATCGTTCAAAATGTAGCATGCGGGATAGAACATCGTTCAAAATGGGTCGTGTGAAAATCACTAACGATTTTCAATATACGATCTTAACTTACGTGGTACCACTCAATTTCGAAAATGTGGATTACATACTCCGTGCTATATAACATCGTTCAAAATGGAGCATCTTATAATGTTGGTCGTAAAGTTACATAATTTCTTGATGGAACATCACCCTTCGATCAGACAAAAAGTGAGGTTGTTTACATAAATCTATACCACTCTGCACTACGTCATACCTCTTATCTTGTTTTTATCCGCAAATAACATTACAACAAATCTTACCAATATTATCCAAAAATATAGGAGGTAACAATAACCGTTGGATATGTTTTCGCGAAACATTCGCTTCGAAAGTTTTTGTAAACAAGAAGTTGCATCACCATTTACAGAAAAATTTGAACCGCGACACGTTGGATAATGATCATACGTGTCAAGACGGCAACCAGCGAAAATCGAAAAATTTTATACATTCAAAAATCCAACCGAAATCACAAAAGTAATCTCGTAACGAACTTTCGTCGTGCTATTTTTGTTACCGGCCATTCATCACACTATTTGAGGAAACACTCATTCGTCACGCCAAAAAGCATAAATTCTAAAAAAATGAGCTGGCATCTGACAAGCGTTTGCAAAGATCTGTGTGGTACGATGCCTTTGTTCGCACGTACATGGTATGGAAATGAAGATTTCGAGTTGAAGTTGGTCGGTGTAAAAAATATTTGACAATTTTCAATGTACGATCTTATCTTACGTGGTACCATTCATTTCTGAGCACGTGGATTACAGACTGCGCGAAAGAACATCGTTCAAATGTAGCATCCTGTAATGCTGGCCGTACAATTACAGAAAATCCTGATAAAACGCCACCCTAACTCTAATTTGGGTTTTTTCGAATAATAAATACCCACGTTATCAATGTCTACATCAATACATATATCCGTACAAAATCTGACAATTCGTACGCCAAAATCTGAATATTCGAGTTTGCGTCTCTTTTCCCAGTGCACATTCACATGCGTGCATTAAATGACTCTGTGTACATAGTTATTTCAAAAAGTACATTTTGGTACGAACAAACCCTGTCCGTACACCACATTATAAACATCGCACTAGCGCAGTGTACTTCCGTTATTAACGCTAATTAAAAAAAGAACCCTAAAAGACGTAAAAGAAAAAATAGAATTATGTATTGTATTTCAGGTTTATAAATTTTTAAAAAGGGCACCGAATTAGCGTTATTTACTCTAATAGCGATTGGCGGTGTACTGTACTGTTTCCCTTTGTGGGTTGTGACTTGTGAGTAGGGCGCGTCCGGGGAATCACACGTACAGTTGAGTGTACTGGCCGTAAATATATATGTACGGTCCCTTCAGATATCGCCGATATTTACCGATATCTTATTTAATGGCAATAACACCGATAACGATATATCATACCAATATATCGACTATCGGCTACCCGAAAAAAGGCCCATATCGGTTATCGGCAAATCCTTACAGATACACAACACTAATATTTTCTTTTGACTAGTGTAATATTTAAATTCTTTTTGGTTTTATCCTTTTTGTACCCAAATGGTCTTTCCATCGCGCGTTTTGCAGTAAATAAAGATTATCCTTTCTTAGTGCTACGGTGCTTGTACTGTGGCCCTAACATACTTTGTCTTATTATGAGGTAAACCATGTAGGATAGTGTTCGGATAAGAAAAAATCGTCAAAGATTTTTTAAGCTTACAACCTGTCAGTCAGATCTGTACTTGCGTACTATCTCATAGTACAAACAAATTTGCAAACAACCTGAAAAAAAATAAAACCAAGAAAAAAAAACCGCGGCAAACCAAGAAGGTCAACGGAACGCAAAGGGAGTGTGACAAAGATTTAGAGGTGGATTTTGGTGGATTTGCATCCACCCTGTCTAAAAGTCACGCTGACCTTCTATTAGTGTTGGGTATCGAGGACCCTTTGCCGATATTCGATATATATCGAATTTTAGGTACCCGATAATCGATATATCGCTTCGATATATCAAAAACCAAACCATCGCGATATATCGGCGATATATCGCCAATATATCGAGCCATAAAAAAATGAAATTTCCATTTTTTTTTTCAACCCCCCCCCCCCCCCCCCCCCCCGGGGGGGGGGGGGGGGGGGGGGGGGGGGGTAAATATCCGTACGATTTTCCGTACTATGGCTGTACGGACACCCATTTTTTTGCGATATATATCGCGATAATTTATGTTGGTCCCGGTACGATATATCGAGGAATCTGCTCGATCGATATTCGATATATCGAATATCGCAATTATCACGATATGAATTTACCCGATACCCAACACTACCTTCTATGATGTGTAAAAGTTTCAACAATGATCGATCGTGGCACACTGGCAATAATCTTATCTTTAACTTTGTTATGATTTTTATTTTAACCCTTTTATACCCTGATGGATTTTACTTTTTACCATCGAAAACTTTGCAATAGAGTTTACTTTCTTTAAATATCCACGTTTGAGGACGGTTGAAGGTGGTAAGCTATATCGTGTATCGCTATTAGAGTTAAAATGTTAATAATTTTTTCGCCACTTAAAACATCTTTTATCCGTACACAATCGTCTGATTTCAATTTGAAATCGCCAATTGGAAGCTGAGATAATCCCATTTCAATCGCAGCCGTTCGATCAATAATCCGACAAGTGTGTACGGATAAAAGATGTTGTAAGAGACACAAAAAACATTAACACTAATAGCGATACACGGTGTACAGTACACCATGAATCGTTATTAGCGTTTATAAATTTTAGTGATAATAATTAATTAGTGTTATTAATTATAATTTGGGTATTGCAAAAAAAAAAAAAAGTTTAATTGTATTTGATCTATAACGTTGATTTAGGTACACCGAATCTACCATCATTATATAAATAGTAAAATAGGTAAAACTACAAAATCTGACAATCCGTATAGAGTCGCTTCCTTTTACTATGATTAATCCATAATTATAATTTGGGTTTGCGAACGCGTTTTGTCGTGGCAAACTCGACTCCACGTTTATTCTAAGCGCATTTTTGTATGCAACCGACATAAGTTAACTACCATTTCCTAACAACATTCAGTGACGAAGTACAATGTTGTACAAACAAACACCTTCCGTACACCACACTATTCATGAAAGCAGTACGCTATGCCCGTTAACGCTAATTTACAAGAACCGTAATTAACGTCAAGGAAAAATTAGATTTATTAATTGTATTTTAGGTATCTATGTCAAAATTTAGGGGTGTTGATATGGAGTACATAAGGCTAATAACGATTCACGGTGTACTGTACGGGATGAAAAGCGTTGAATGGCACAATTGCAAGGCCGCGTAGACATGAAAAAATCATCGGTCAATGGAGAATCTTGATAGTTCGAATGTCGGCGGCGGTCGCGGTGACGGCAGCGACAGATTTAGTGGACGTGGTGGAGGCCGATTTGATAGAGGGGGACGCGGTAGACGTGGCGGCCGATTTGGCGGCCATCGACACTTCGTTGGGGAGAATGATGAGAGGGACGAAGGCCCGATTACTTTTTCAACGCTAAGTGTCACAAACGAAACTTCGTCTTTCGAAACGCAAAACGACAAGGAGTGGAATATTGACTTCGGCGCTTCGTATCACGTATGTACGGACGGCACACTTTTCGATGAAATGCGCGCTTTGACCGTACCGAAAATTATTAGTGTCGCAAGTGGTCAAGTTATTTCTATTGGTACAGTTGGTAACGTACGACTCTACTTGATTTCGCTAAATCCAAATGGATCCGAGCCAATCTCTGAGATCCAGCTATTGAACGTACTTTATATTCCGGGTAGCTCAGCGAATCTTTTGAGCGTACCCCAAATCTTGAGATATGGCGCGAGAGTGTACGCCTTGGGAGATTCTACAATCAAAATTGTACGACCTGATGGAGTGACGATCGGCGAGGGAGAAGTGATGGAGTGACAATCGGCGAGGGAGAAGTGTCTGACACATTCCATAGTCGTCTTTTATGGAAGCGGCCAAAGCCAAAACGTTATGATGACGGCATCATTGATCAGATCGCCGAAATCAAGGGGGACTTGACACGTTGGCACCATCAAATGTGCAAGCCAGAGTCAAGGCTCCGTTTTAACAGGCTTTTACCTGGGCCAATCATTGATCAGCAAAGACTCAGACTGACCAATGTAAAAACGTGCGAAATCTCTTACTAACTACTTAGCACTTTACTAACCAATCAAACGTTACGTTTCACTACGTAACATTTACGTGCAAAAGTGCGCGCCAAACGAAACGCGACTTCGCACGATCGTGCGTAACAAATTTGGCACGTGAAACTTCCTACGAAATTCCCTTAAGTAAAAGTGACGTTTCGTACTAAAATTTGTACGAAACGAACCACCGTGCATACTAAACGTTTCGTTAGAACTTTATGAAACGTACACGCGTAATTTCGGTACTAATTTGACCCTTAACCCGTTTCAATGATACCCACTTGTTATTTAGACCACACGCTGTCACCTAAATACACCCATCGCTATAACTTTTAAAATATAACTCCAGATAGCGTGATTCTTTCGCGGACGTCTACCAAATTTAGTACTCTATAATCATAATACCTAAACACCCCTTTATAAACAAGTTCGATCCGCTATTGCTGTTACAGTATTGTAGAGAGGTCTGACTAGATTTGGTATGATTAGCGCGAAATTTGTCTCGGCGCCATTAGATCCAAAAGTACAGTATAGAAAGTACGAGGAGGAAGAGAATATGTCAGTTCCATAGCGTAAAGCAGTTGGAAGCTTAATGTAGCTGGGCGTAGGCACGGGTCCGGACATTGCGGCAGCAGTCTCTGTCGCCAGTCGTTATTGTAATGCTCCAAAAAGGAATCATTAGGAGGCAGTGAAAAGGATATTTTGCTACTTGGTCGGTACGATCGAGTACGGATTGGTATATAAATCCGTTATTGTAATGCTCCAAAAAGGAATCATTGGGAGGCAGTGAAAAGGATATTTTGCTACTTGGTCGGTACGATCGAGTACGCATTGGTATATAAATCCGAACGAGACTCTTTGCAGTGTATCGGTTACTGCGACGCAGATTGGGGAGGAGATTTCAACAGTAGATAATCTACGTCTGGATACTCTTTCATTTTCTCCAGCCTACGGTTGCACTAAGCTCCACGGAATCCGAGTACATGTGTGTGTGTCATACGGCGAACGCATCTGTGTGGATCAAAGAGATGCTCGGTGAGTTGGGCGTTTTGATTGGCTATCTGCAGATTTTCACTGACAACATGAGCTCGATGGCGCTTGTGAAAAATCCGGTCTTTCACAAACGAACAAAGAGCATACGCATCCATTGGCACTTCTTACGAGATTTGGTCGTTGCGAAGGAAATCGAGCTCTTACACATGTCGACTTTGAAAGAGGCCGCAGATATGTTGATAAGGCGGCGGTCTACAATGTACTTTTACGGGGTAGACCTAAACTAGGATTGTTTTTAGTTTAAGAGGGTTTTTTCACAAAGAGAGAGGGATTGTTAGGTTCTTTGTGAAACCACGTCTCGGTTATGTTGAGCGTCGTAATATAAATTATGTAGTTAGCGTTTGATTTGTGTGGCGTGGCGTGAGTAGATTGGTTATAGTTTGGTTGGTTTGGTTTTTTGCGTGTGTAGTACTTCGGTACTTTATATTTGTACGGCGGCTTACTATTTCGTGTAGTACAGCGTACTTTATGTAGTTTCGCATGTACTACTACTTGATTGGTGAGTTAGTGTACTTTCGGTCGAGCGTACTATTTGTAGTAGTTGTCGTTTTGTGTGAGAGAGTATTTAGGACTTAGTTTTTTGGAGAAAATTTTAATCTTTTGTAAGAGGGTAAAAAGTCCGTTGAAATATATTTGTCTTTTGCTAGAGCGTTCTCTTCTTGCAGTCTTTTGCTTCCCCACTTTATTCTATCTTTCTTCTATTATATTTTCAATCGATCCTTTCAAGTGGTATCAGAGCTAGTGTGCTCCATTAAGAGATCTCAAGGTGGCAAGTCTTGCCGCCATGGGGGGAAAATGGAAGAAGTCCTCATCCACACCTTCTCCTATTGCGGCTCCTAATCCGGATCTACCGGATCTGCCGAATCTGGGCGATTCATCCACAGATCAGAGTGTGAAAGATTTCGGCTTCGGAGGAGAGGCTTTTGAAAAGGGTTCTCCCTCCAACCCACTTCTAAAAGGGGAGGAAGAGAAACAAGAAGGAGTGGTGTTGAACAAAAATCGCCTCAATGAGTTATTCGACGGCTTTCTCACTTTCATAGATCAACAGATAATAGATGCCAATTGAAAGTGGAAGTTTACGGTGGAGGAAGATCCGATCTTGGATTCTTTGGAGATCGCTTCGGATGGAGAGGTCGAGAATGACGATATTTTGAGAGAGGCTCTCCGAAAGGGAAAATTTGTGATTGACAACGACTCGGATCTCGATTATGAATCCGATGATGAGTTACCGATCCCTTCCATGCCGGGGAAGATCGTCCTCTTCAACGGATCTAATTATCAAATTTGGAAGAAATACATCAAAGCTCAAGTTATCCTTCGCCACCTTTGGAAGATAGTGAACGGGGAGGAGAAAATGCCGATCGATGATCTGAAGGCTCGCCGCCTTTAGAAGAAGAAAAATCTTGCTGCCATCACCGACCTCATGCAATCTTGCGCGCCGTCGGTGCATGATCATTTTTTTACCCGAGATACGGCGCATGAGTGTTGGAAGGCGCTAGAAGGCCAATTTGAGAAGGGACTCCAAAATAAAGGGCAATATGCTTACACAGACTTTATCCAATCCAAAATAAATTCTAACGAATTGATTGATGATGCGATCAAGTGATATAATATTATTGTGGAGCAACTCTCAAATAACAGGGGATTATTATAGAGGAAGATAAGGTGATCAGCCTCGTCAATGCTTTACCTGATAACCTTACTTACCTCAAGGAAATTCTTTGGGAGTAAACTAATCCGAGTTATGAATTCATCATGAACTACCTTAAGACCACCAAGAGAAATCGCGGAGGTCCTCCCAAAGCTTCGGCCTCGGGTGGATCTCTGAACGCATCCTCCCAAGAACCAGAGGATCTAAATTTTCTTTGTGGGGGAAGAGGGGGAAGGGGAAAAGGTGGCGGAAGTAGGGGAACGAGGAGAAGCACCGAAAGAAAGAGAAACTTTCCCGATCAACCTCCTTTTCAAGACCAGTTTGCAATCACTTGTTTTCACTACAACAAGGCCGGTCTTATGTCCTCCTCATGCTCGGACAAAGAGAAGCAATGTCATTATTGCACGATATGGGGACACATTAGTCCCCAATGCTACGAGAAGTCGACGGCGGCGGTAGTTGCAAATTTGGTGGACGAGGCGGTGGTCGATTTGGTGGAGGGGTGCGCAGTAGACGTGGCGGCCAATTCGGCGGTCATGGTCACTTTGTTGGTGAGCGTGAGAATGATGAGAGGGACGAAGGGCTGATTTCATTTTCCACGCTAAGTGTCACCAACGAAGCTTTAGACGACACACTTTTAGATGAAATGCGCGACTTGACCGTACTGAAAAGAATTACGATCGATAGTGTTCAAGTTATTTCTATTGGTATCGTTCGTACCGTACGAATTGACTTGATTTTGCTAGATCGAAATGGATCTGAGCGAATTTCTCAGATCTAGCTTCTTAATGTATTTTACATTCCGGGCGGCTCAGCGAATCGTTTCAGCATACCCCGAATCCAAAAATCTGGCGTGAGCGTGTACGACATGGAAGATTCTTCCATCAAAATTGTACGATTTGATGGAGTTACAATCAGTGAGGGAGAAGTATCTAACGCATGCCATAGTCGTTTTTTATGGAAGGGTCCAAAGTCGAAAAGTCATGATGACGACATCATTGGACAGATCGTTGAAATCAAGGGGGATCACACATTTTGGCACCATCGAATGTGCCACACGCTAGAAAAAAATCTGAAACTTATGATCAAAGCCCGTTGCACGCGCAGCTTAAATCTAACGTTAGGAGAAAAAGTCAACGGCTATGACAGCTGTAGTCAAGGGCGTCAGATCCGCAAACCCCACTCTAATAAAGGCATAATTTTTCAGGCAACTCATCCACTTGAGAAAGTACATGTGGATGTATTTGGCGATGTTAAACTTGAGATTTTAGGAGGAAATAAATATATAATGGTGATTGTGGACGATTACTCAAGGTTCACATGGGTATACCTCTTTGAAAATAAATACGACGCCTCCGCCAAATTTGAGGAGTGACATGTAATTGCCGAACGACAATATGAAAGGAAATTAAAAGCGGTTCAATCCGATAATGGCGCAGAGTTTAAGGCGTTTGATTCTTATTGTAAAAAATGGGGGATTTGACAAGAATTTGCGGCATTATACTCACCGCAATCGAATGGAATTGTCGAGCGTAAAAATCGAACCCTTCAAGAAATGGTATGCTCGATGATTCACGGATCAGGAAGAAAATAGTATTTGTGGGGAGATGCGATCTTAACCGCCAATTATATTTGCAATCGTCGACTCACCTCTATTTCGAGCGATAAGACTCTTCGCGAACTTAGGTATGGTCGAAACCCCGTATTACATCATTTGCGAATTTGGAGATGTTGTACGACGGTGTAAATCGAATCGGTAAAACGACGAGGTAAATTCTCTTCTCCTAATTGGTCGCAAATTTTTGTTGGGTATAACTCCAAAAGGGGTTTATACCGTGTGTATGATCCCATCCGTCATGTGATTGAAGAGAGCCGTAATGTTAATTTTCATGAGGATCTGAAAGTTGCAATTTCACGTTCCGAAAAAGTCCTCTACTAATCATGATTTTCTTGAAGTGCATGATTCTCTTTCTTTTCCACATCTGGAAGATTCGGATTCCGAAAATTAGGCGGATCCGATCGTCAATATTAAGAGGGGGAAAGCTAATTCCGAAAGTCATCCGGAATTAATTAATTTTGACGAGATCCGAAGTGGAAAATCTTGAATGTCTTCAGGACATTCATCGATCTAAAAGCTCTAAATCTCTGAGTGTTTCTTTCCACAAGAAAGAACCCGAAATTGAAAAATCCGCAAATGAAAAAGAAAATAATATTCCATTGAGAAGGAGTCAACGTGAGACAAATGGGAAGAAACCGGATCGGTTGTCATTTGATCGCAAAGGAGGAAATGTCGAAAATTCCAATTACTTTATTTCGACCGCCTCGGCGGAGGCATTTATTTTGTTGCAATCATTGATCGGGAATATGCCCGGGGATCCCCAATCTTACATCGAGGCAAGAAACTCTATGGATTAGGAGGACAAGTGGAAACCGGCGTGGGAGAGAGAATTAAAATCCATTATCGATAACAAACCTTTTGAGGAGGTGAGTCTTCCGGAGGGGATGAAAGCGATTGATGCCAAATGGATATTCAAAACAAAAACTGGTGCTACGAGGGAGATAAAAAAATTTAAGGCTAGATTGGTGAAAGGTTTTCGGCAAGTAGAGGGGGTTGATTACTCGGAAACTTATGCGACGGTTGTTAAGTTTGATTCTTTGAGAATGGTAATTGTTATTGTGGCCGCGGGGGATAAGCATATATATCAAATGGATGTAGAAATGGCCTTTTAAAACAGAGAGTTAGAAGAGGAGGTATATATGAAGGTCCCCGAGGGTGTGCCTTCAAATGGAGGAAAAGTATGGCGGCTACGAAAATCCTTGTTTGGATTAAAACAAGTGCCGAGGACTTAGTACCTTCCTTTACATAAGGTACTCACTGACTTTGACTTTGGCTTTGTACGCAAAATCTCAGATCTGGAGTTTATGTTAAGGGAGAGGAAAGGACCAAATTATTTTCTCAGTGTATGTCGATGACTTCCTAATGATTAGTGGTACTTTGTCTATCATCAATGAGTTAAAACAGTACCTTAGAGTACATTTTAAAGTAACAGATCTTAGAGAAGTACGTTACATCTTGGGCATAGAAGTCATAAGGTCCAGCGAGAATGTAATTAAATTAAGTCAAACTCAGTACTGTAGAGAGGTCTTGACTAGATTTGGTATGATTGGCGCGAAACCTGTCTCGATGCCATTAGATCCAAAAGTACAGTTTATAAAGTACGAAGAGGAAAAATGTGTTTGTACCATACAGTGAAGCAGTTGGTAGTCTGATGTACTTGAGTGTAGGCACGCGTCCGGGTATTGCGGTGGCAGTGTCAATCGTTAGTCGTTACTGCAACAATCCAAAAAAGAATCATAGACAGGCAGTGAAACGAATATTTCGTTATTTGGTTGGTAGGATTAATTTCGGCTTGGTGTATACGTCTAAACGAGACTCTTTCCAGTGTATCGGTTATTACGACGCAGATAGGGGAGGAGATTTCGAGAGTGGAAAATCTACATCAGGATATGCTTTCATTTTGGGCGGCGCCGCAGTTTCTTGGAGTTTGCGGATCCGACCTACAGTTGCGCTAAGTTCCACGGAGTCCGAATACATGTCTGCGTGTCACACGGCAAAGGCGTCGGTGTGGATCAAAAAGATGCTCGGTGAGCTTGGCGTTTTGATTGGTTGTCTGCAGATTTTCACTAACAGCATGAGTTCGATGGCGCTTGTGAAAAATCAAGTATTTCACAAGCAAACAAAACATAAAAGGATATAGTGGCACTTCGTAAGAGATTTGGTTGCAGCGAAGGAGATGTTGAAATTTGTGAAGTATTTTCTAGGTCTGAAATGCTAAGTAGAAAAACAAAAGGGAAAGTGCAGGCAGTCTGCCTCCACCCCTCTCTCTATCCCCCATACTTGTTGTAGTCACTGAAGGAGAGAGAGAGTGGTGGAGCCATGGCTGCCTCAGCTTCATTAGGCAAGACTAAAGGGTGAATTTAAGTCACTCTCAACAAAAAGTTGAGTCTGACATGACTTGAACCTCCGACCGGCAGAGCGTGGCGTAGCCGTCGGCTCTAACCAGTATGTCGTAGAAGTTGGCTAGAATAAATAGGGTTTGATTTATACATCAAGTGTGTTACGTCCACTAAACAGATTAACGGAAATATAAATATAAGGACATAAAACTAATAAAATTCAATGCGAACATGATTCTACACAAAACAAATGAATCGGACATTTGTTTTGACGACTGAGATTACATTTTGTTTTTTATCCAATGGCTCACATCATTACCAAGATCCCGGAGTGGTCACTTTGGCCTTTTTGTGACGTGGCATGACCTGGCGCCACGTGGAGAGATAACATTTGGTAGCGGGAATTCCAAAGAACCTACGGACGAGTAAATAAAGGGCACACGTCCAAGTAATAGCCTTGTCGTACATTTGTCGTACAAAAGGTACATTGACAGTAATACTTTTTGGTACGGTACAGTAAAATCATTGGTCCGTACTTCAAGAGATAGGAATTATTAGAGAGAATTAGGACTTAGCGAGTTTTGGTAAAACAGTCACCTCTCCCCTTGAGGGTTTGTATAAAGTCAACATCTTTGCCACCCTATTATTTATCGGCTGGTTGGCCGTTTTCATTGATTTTTTTTGCTACAGACTTAGGGGAGTCCAAGCTACGCAAGGGTATACTCAGATTGTCAGTTTGCTTTCTTGGGTAGCAGGGGTTGTGGCTTGAAGTGGGTTAGTTAAGAGTTATCTAGAGGCTTTTTGAATTTTGTAGTCCCATAGAGGTGACTGTTAGACTCATATGGGAACGCATCGAACCTGAGGGGATTCAGACATCGTTTTTTTTAGTTACTTTTGCCGGTTGGTCGGCTATTTATTATCCCACCGTTTCTACAACTGAAATATGTTTGGGAGTTCCCCTCTCCACTGACAAAATGGTTTTGAGCGATTCAGGATTAAGAGAGATTATTAAGGATAGAGAACTTCATGCCTGGTTACTAAAATGACATGGCATGGTTTTTCATAATGACAGTTACATGGAAAACATGCTGT
>JBBHKE010002725.1:219025-242395 GCA_037447655.1 Zygnema cylindricum | reverse complement strand
AGAGGGAGAGGGAGAGGGAGAGGGAGAGGGAGAGGGAGGGAGAGGAAGCGAGGGAGCGAGGGAGCGAGGGAGTGAGGGAGAGAGGGAGAGAGGGAGAGAGGGAGAAGGAGAGAGACATTTATGATTTTTTTGGTGTGAATGCCTCTCCTTGATACCTTTTATCAAAACCATATGTCGTTACTTGCGGTTTGACCCCTTTAAAAAATATATACGGTTAAGAGAGAAATCACCAGATCACCGGTACAATGCCATATCGGCAATGATCGAGACCCCTTCGACTATCAGGCAAACAAAAACCGTCGTTTAAATGTCAATAGGCAGCGGTATAAAAAAAAAAATATCACAACATTACTGTTATCAAAAAATAATTGACGATCATACATAATATCTCAAACTGGCGAGAATTTATTTCTCTGTTAGAGCCGGGCGAGACATTTATTTCTCCGTTAGAGCCAAGACAAAATCCGAATAGTTGGTAACATTGGGTCAAAAGGTGATGCCTTTGAATTGCTATTGCAGGCCACGTATATTATTTCTTCAGATATAGTATTCACATGCATATTTTCGTCAAACAATTGCGACAAATACCATTTTTATGGACTCTAAAGAGATGGTTGGAACCGTTATTCAGCTAATCAGTTACACCGTTAATCATTATTAGTGTTAAAGTTTTTTTAGTCACTTGAAACATCTTTTCTCCTTCCACACTCATTGCATTGTCAATTGGAGACTGCAAATAGGAAGGTGAGAATATTTCTTTCCAACTGCAACCATCGGATTGACAATCCGAAAAGTGTGCATGAAATAAGTTGTTTTAAGTGGTGAAAAAATATTTTACACTAATAACGATTAACGGTATAGTGAAAGAAACCAACTTCGCTGACTCTATTAAAAAACGTGATGGTAAACTATGTGAGTCCATGGGAACAAAAAGAGATAGTAATGCTAAAACTGAAAAACTACATGTGGAGGGAATAGAACATAAAGGATAAGCAAGGCAAAAGCAACGAAAATATCAAAAGATGGCATGTGAACCGAAAACACCCAAAGAAGCAATAAATACCAAACAAAACACCTAATGAAAGATCCCAAGGATTCCTTGGAAGACCACGAAGCTTGCCATTGGTCTTATTTCTGGCTTTTACCACAGATGTCTTTTGTTCCCTTCATGGAGGCTCGGACTCGTTTATCCTTTAGCCGGAATGGTTGTTGACAAATGCATGTCTCCTTTGTTGTCTTCCTACCAGCTAGCCTTTCCGTATAGAGCTTGTCCTTAGTGAGGCAGTTACACAGGGATGAAGGGAAACTATTTTTGTCGTAGATGGTTTTCATTTTGCTTGTGTAAGACAGATCCACCTCCATTACTCTTTTTTAGCGTAACTATTTTGGTATTAATCTGCTTCCGGTTAGTTTGTATCTTCATTTGCTAGGCCATGAATATTAGAGTTTGTGGTTTTGGTTTGCCACAATCGCCTTTCTTTGTCAAACGACAATAAAGGTTCTTTGTGCCGCGATGTCTGTTAAAATCATTTTTTTTATTTCCTTGCTGTCTGGTCCTCCAATTATGTAATAAAGCCTCTTTCTTCGGAACATAAAACCTAGATTTATCTGCACAACTAAAATTATGTTTTTCTAATAGTCCAATACAACGCTGATCGCTATTAATGTTACAGTTCGATACTTCATACATGCCTTTGCAGTGCACATTTGTCAGGTTGTCGATTGGTGACCGCCATTAGGAAGGTGAGAATCTTGCCTTCCAGTAGGAGACATCGGATTGACAAGCCGACCAGTGTGCATTAGTAAAAGATCTTCTGGCAAAAAAAACTGTAACACGATTAGCAGTGTGTTTAAACCTCCCTATGTGTACAGTAGATGAAACGTAATCATGGAACGTCCAAGCAAAATAGAGAAGACACCTACCTTTCTAACTCTGATCTAACGATCTGAACACAAGTCTGCATACAACTATTTGTACATTGGGAGGTGTTAATGGAAAATCAACCCTCTTGCTACAAACATTGAATAAAAGGATATCCAACAAAAATTGTCACCAATATCAGTGTGAGGGACATTATCATAATTGCTGCTGTTGATATAGAACAGGAAGTAATTTATTCTCCTCAGATAGCAAATTGGTAATCACAACTGTTTTGAATTCCCAACTTATTTGACAATGTAGTGACAATACACTGACTAATTCTGTAACTGGTGCTAGTATAGTGCTGTGCTTTCAGAGTCAAATATTTGAGAACTATATTAAATATTTGGATCACAAAACCTAATGAGCTGTGACATCACCATGTTCAAAATCATGTGTATAAACCATTTTGCGAAGCAAATACAGCAAAAACTATTGGTTGACCTGCGATTAAAATCTCCTCGATTTGCCAGAACCATAATAGCTAGTTATTTGAATGCTTACCTACATACTCTCAAACTTTGGTAATGCCAGAAAAGAAGATGACCTAAAAACCACAAAATACATTGTGGTGTCACCTTCGGTGGAAAATACATCAACTCAATAAAGAAAAAAATGTGAAATGTCCAGACTAATACACAAAACTACATTAAAATTAGCTCTTTCTCATTCTTTCCGTCTTCCTTTTTTTCTCTCTCTCTCTCTTTTTCTCTGTCTTTATGAAATTTTGCCTAACGATCCTTCACATATTAACCTAACTTTTTCACTTCCATCCGAAAAATGACACCGATCTGAACTGAAACATGGTGAAATTTAACTTTTAGTGGCATCTAAAAAGAGTCATTCGCCAATTATTGGCAATCACGACTTCCAGAAAGAACCCCAAACAGTCAAAATATCATCAAGCCAGCAAGTTATTTTCCTTCTTTTTTTCCGTTCAATTTTTTTTCCTATAAAAAAGGAGGGTTTTGTTGTGATAGCTGAGTCCAGCATCTCGCAAAAAAGTGCTACCTTATATTTCATGTTTTTTTTCTTTTTCTTTTCTTTTTCTTTTATCCTTTTCTTTTTTTTTTTACTTTATGTTAATCCCAAAACAATTCCTGCTTCCATTCCTCCACCAGACCACCTTAACACCAAAACGTGACAAGACATCCGTCTGACAAATCACCTTCCCGGGAAGAAGACAGCCCCAGAAAAGCCAAAAAAAAAAAAAAAACCACACAAACCCTCCCTAAACCGCCTCTGAGATTGGTGGAGGCCCAAAAATTCGAAGATTTCGGTCAGTAGTGGCCACAGCCAAATAAGACGCATCGGGGCCAAATTTCGCAGTTGTCACTTTCCCTACAAGAAAACAAGGAAAAAAGAAAAAAAGGAAAAGAAACAAAAAGAAAAAAAAAGAAAAAAAAGAGAAAAAATAAAATAAAAAGGGGAAAGAAAAATGTAATGCATGGGAGTGGTGTTGTGCATTGAACAGCATCGGACCGAGGGAGGATGATGTCATCCCTAAAAAACCCTAAAAACCCACAGTATATGCTGACTACCTTTTTCTTTGTGAAGAGACTCGTCAACCAACCCAGTTGCCGGAAAACCCATAGCCCCCTACTTCAGTACTTGTAATACCCATTATTTGTTCTACTTACATTATCGGTTTTTCCTTCCAAAATTGAAAAAACAAAAACAAATCAAACAGCTATAAATCAGCAACCCGAAGTTTCAGTGAAGTTTCAGTTTATGGGAAATTTCTGTTTCTCACATGGACTTCATGCAAACTTCTCGCACTTTTCAAAGGCAATAAGGACACTTAAAATTTGCTGTACTGCACAGATGTATGCCACAGTAATTTGGATTGGTGTGGCCAAACTCCTCGCCATTTGAACATTTTGCCTCTCATAAATCTTCTGACTTCACAATTTGGGTCTTCATATTCTTTGAACACCCGAGGAAATAGTTATTGAAGGTTCATTATTAAGAGTCTTCCAGTAACTACAGGAGCTCGAGGACTTCCGCGCGCGAGGTCGGATCCTAAAAATTGTGTGAAAAACTTGTTGGACTAATGTAACGCAAAACAGGAAGAATTTCCCATAAACTGGAACAAAACAACCTCGCAATCCAACTGCGAACTAGCATACCATGGCAACATTCGATTTTTTATCGAATCGTATCGCCACATCATATACTCGAAATACCCGTAAATATCAGATCAAGGCAATCTTATCGAGAGTGAGGCAATACGCATCGCAAGACTGCGTCGGCCCACTATATATTGGGATGTGATGTGGCACGATACGCATCCCTTCATGGGAGGTACGTCATATACAGGCATAGTTAAACTTTATACACAAACACCATAGGAGCCCCGACTTTCAACTGAAACAAGCAAAAACAGCTTCTTTTTTTGCATGTTTCACATTACGGGTCATCGCAAGTTTTAGATCAAATTATTACAATTAATATACTATACTATTACGAAAGTGAATTCATTCTTATTCCCTTCTCCTTCCCCCCCCACTCTAGCCCTTTCCCCCTCTCCCTCGCCAACCTCTCCCTCTCCCCCTCTCTCCCTCTATCCCCCTCCCTCCCTTTATCCCCCTCACCCTCCACCTATCTTTGTCTGTGAGACCTTACCTGTTCCAGAAAGATCCGGGAATATCTTCACAGTATTCCAGTCTGTTTTCACAGTCCCCACTTGATAAACCCTACATCCCCCAAAATCCCCAAATCTTAGTCATTTTGTCAGTTTCTATACGAACAACTTCACTCAAAGCTACTCACGCCATACCTCCTCTCTGATCAGAAAACAACTAGAATTTAGACAAAATCAATGTCACATAACACCCGCTTCTCCCCTCTCAAACTGTTTCCAGAAATTACAAATAGAGAATGGTCTCACTATTCAGAAAAGGCGAGGGGAAGTGATTAATCACTCTTCTCCTGTTTTGCCAATCAATCATACACAAAAAACAAGAGGGCCATTTTCTTCTCAAAAAACTCAAAATCTGTCATTTGCTACCCAGGCAAAAACGTTGACTGATTTACGAGCCTTTGAAGTGCACAAAGGGGTTGGCCGGAACTCTATAAAAAGTTAAAGAGGGTATTGAAGAGACTTCTCACCTGACATCTGATCCTGCCACTGCCAAATAGTTTCCACTAAAGTCAAATTCCACTGCAAAGTCACAAAAAAAAAAAACTCTTAGAACAAGGTTATTTGAGCTGCTTGTGTCACTCAGCAGCAAACCCATACCCAAAAACGGTAAGGGAAAGGAGTCACTGTGCGACCTTCAAATATATCAGCTGAAACACGGGAGAGAAAGAGAGACAAGACAGAGAAAGCGTGACACGCACAGACCTTTACCCACTCATGAAAATGAACCAGTGAAAGGATAATCAAGTTTTAAAAACGCACAATATCAAGATAACAATGGCATTACACAGAGAATTGTTGAAAAAAGTTATCTTCTTACCTGAATTGGTGGGAACACTCTCCTCATACGGTGAAATAGTGCGAAAATTTCGAAGTTTTCGCAGATCCCATAGTTTTACACCATCTGCTGCAGCTGTCTGCGAATTTAATGCCCAAAAAAGTTAAAATAAGAAATGGAACAGGAATTCTTAGAGGAGAAAAGGGATTTCCTGCTATACGAAAAAAAAGATAAAGAAGGAAAAAACGAGTTTGAAATTGGTAAAGAAAGAAATGACGTTGAAATTGGTAGAGTTTAAGGAAAAACGCTTAATGTGGATTGAGTGAAAAAATTGAGGTTCGAATCCGTGAAAGTAAAAAAATTGGAAGTTCTGAAATTTTCTTAATCCATCCAAATTGTTTCATCATACATCAAGAAGATTAAAAAAAGTCAAAAGATTATCATGCTAAAAGATTAAAATGACACGGAGGAATTCACAGAATCCATTCCACTTATGAATCTTTATTGCCAATAACTGTTGATGCAGCTAACTTTTCATGTGTTTCAATTCTTCCCCCAGATATTATGCAAATTGAAAAAAAACGTACCGCAAGGAAATATCCATTCTCAGAAAATGTGATGCTAGTGACAGAACCAGTGTGCCCTTCAAATTTCGCCACATTAGTCTGCAAAAAACGAGGAAAAAAGGAAAAGCTTTCAAACTTCCTCTCTTTAAGAAATGAAAAACAATTCAGGATGCATTTGGACAACTCTGATTTATGGAAAAAAAACACAGTTGATTACATGTTTAAAATGAAATTCATATGCCGTTCTTCACACCCAAAACCCAAACTTTAAAGAGAAACAACACAATAACTTCCGTTTTATGAAGTATAAACAACTCCGAAATGTCTTTGGATAACTACAATTATGGCAAGAAATGCAACCAATTACAGATTTAAAATGCCAATATAACACAGCATAGGGTTCTCCTTCAAAAAATGGATCCGTTTTTAAAAATTCAATTAAAGTGAGCATTAGCAACTTATATCCAATTTTAAATAACTCAAAAAGATACAAAGGCACGGAAGACATGAAACAAATTTCATATCTTACAAACATTCAAACCAAACCAATGACAGATGCTTCTGTACATGATGAAAACCAAAAAAAAAAAGTAACGATAAGAAAGAACGTCAAATTTCACCTGTGACTTCACATCCCAAATCCGGACGAGAGATTCTGCAGTTCCGGTTCCGAGAATGAGACCATCCGGATGAAAGGAGGCCGAGGTGTATCCTTCTGTGACAGAAGGGTCGCTCACCTGGAAACGAAATCATAAAGCTACTTCAAATTTTTATATGAAGCGGGTTTTAACTAAACTCACGACTAGACACAACCAAATGAAAATTTTACTTCCTGTTTAAAAGAAAACAAAGCTTTAAATTTATAAACAGATGAAGTTAAAAGGTTGAAAAACCTTAATTAGAGGAGAAATATGAACACACAAAAAATGTAGCAGACTTATCCAAGCATAATATTCTGAGTTAAAATGATTATGAAATATAAAAAGGTCGCTAAATAAAGTGTTATTGACAACAAATGGCCTAGAAAACAATCATCTTGTTTTTTCCTTAATGAGACAGGTATTCTTTCCTTCACTAAAATATTTGAACGAAGACAAAAATTTGCACAAAAAAAAACTAAAAGAATACATAAGCTAGATTGAAAGAAAAAGCCCTGAAGAAAAAGAGAAAAGAGAAAAAAATATGAAAATAAAGCCCTTTAAAACCCATCAAGACACAAAAATCCTTAGAAATACTTACAGATCGAACTCTCTACCCCAAGAGACTCACTTGTGTGAGGCACACTCCCGTATTAAGTTCATAAAATCCCCATGTTTTATCCAGGGAAACAGAAACAAAATAATTGTTTGTCGCATGCAGCGTGAGGGCCTTCACCTGCATTCATTCCTCTCAACCAACTTAACATAGGGCCGAAGCAAATCTTCACTTAACCTATTTCCTTGTTTCTTTCCTTGATTTGTGGACACTTTCTTTATTTACGTCGTGGACATTAGTTTATCTCTTTTCTTTCTTTACTTCATGGAAACTTACGATTGTTCCTTAGTGAATACTTTTTATGGTCTTTCGTTTTTTTACTTTGGGGATACTTACTTATCTTCCATAAATGTTTTTTTTTGCTTCTTTCTATTCTTTGTGCAAAAAAAACAATTTATACTTATTTCCTTTTTTTTGTGGGTGTACTTTATTTTCCTTGCTTTTTAGGGTTTTTAATAAAATTACTGTGTCAATGAACTAACCACATAACAAAGAAAAATGAAAAAGTTCCAAAACGAGAGAATTGAGTCCCACATCCCTGAAACAAAAACATTCCGAGGTTTCACTTGTCGTGTTCCTTATAAAGAAAAGGGACGAGTAACATCTTAGGACGTAAAACGCCTTCTGATGCATAAATTTTTGTACTGATAACCAATACCAAAAGTACGCCTTTACCTCTCCTGTGTGATCTCGAAGAATATGCTTGCATTCATATGAGCCATCGTCTTGTCCCTTCCAAATCCGAACAGTCTGGAAAACATTGCATCCAGACAAAAGAGTCAATCACGGCAACAAAGAGACAGTCGTTTTTCTGAATTGGTTAGTAACAAGACACCCCCACAAGACACCCTTACAAGTTCATTTTAAGATTTGAGTCTAATATGATAAAGAAGTTCTGGGTTTTTCAGATAAGACCTTGTTTTACATTTACCTTGTCAGCAGATGCTGTAAGCAAAAGCTCATCTCGAGGTACAAACTTGACGGAGGTAATCTGTTTAAAACACCCCCCAACACAGGCAAGGATAAAGGAAATGCTCCTCGAAAGTAGAAATTCTAAAATTGAAAAAATGAATTTTCACATGGAAATGTCCCTGAAAGGTAACACCTTTGATATGTCTATAAGCTCTAGTATTTAGCGTTCAAAGAAGAGGACTTCAGGGTCATGATATATCATGGCGTGAATTTTAAAGGAGTTATAGAAATAAGAAAATGGAATACAATTAAATAGAGGTCCAATTAAAAGAAACTAGGCGCAGAAACATGTGCTTGACTATATAGATGTTAGGCATTTATACCCTGAAAACTAGAAACAAACAAGTGAAATTCAAAAATTCAGGAAAGAAATCCCCAACTGCAAGAAACTTCCAGCACCCTCTAATCGACAAATGCACAGACTCTGAAACAAATAAACAAAACCCTAAACTACATGGGCTGTAAAGGGCTTCTGGAAAACCCTCCACGCCTTTGTGAGTTTTCAAGGTATGTTGAAGGCCTTTCAAGGGTTTTTTATCAGGTTTTTCTGGGTTTTTTTAGGTTTTCTATGGTCATACCCGTTTTGAATGTCCACTGAGAGTCGCAGTAACTTGAGAGGAAGCTCTGTCCAACACCACAGCTGCTCCATCGAAGCCACCTGTCACCACCATATCCTGCCACGAGCCAACAAACGAATAACTGTAAAAAAAAATAGGACGAGCAAAAAATACCATTTGTATGACTCAGACAACACATGATAAAAGAAGAGGCATAAAAAAAAGGGTCACGATACCTCACTTAAGCCCAAGTACTGACATTTCATTATGAAGTACACCGTGAACCGCTATTAGAGTTCGTAAGACTACTTTGGCAACAGTTTTTTTTCACCTACAAAATTATGTTAACAATATTGATTGGTTTTCCCTGAACACTAGCCTTACTCCTACTTTGGTGTATGTTTTTTCCAGTTTTAAAGGAGTTTTTGATTTTATTGCATTACATGACCTTTCTGCATGAAAAATAACCAATAGGGTGCCAGTCGATAGGGTTCTATCTCCGACAACAACATGTGGCACAGACGGCCAAGGTTAACAAAAAGTAAGAAATGTTTTTTGAAGTTACAGACACCTGGGCCTATTGACATTACATCTACCGTGACAAGCTATCATATTTCTTTACTGTACAAAAATACAAATTTGGTTTTGCTTAAAATGCATTACCTGAAGGTAACTAACAAAGCGGGAATTTCCATAGATGTTAACCTACTAATTCTATAAACGGTTCAGAATCGTCCAAATCATTTGTAACTACATTGAGAATATTAACACTAAAACATGTCTCTAAATAATCAACAAACTCCACTCTCTTGAATGATAATCTTGCATTAATTTTTTTATCACTGGTACCTTTGTGGGATGAATATCCAAAGCCAGAATCCCAGGTTTTGTTGTTTTGTGCAACGGATGACTTGAGACTTGTGTGAATTTTTCGAGTGCCTCCGGAGATAACAAGTTGGGAGAAATCTGCAAATTCCCTTTTGAAGACCACCCTGAGCCTCGCCATTTGCCTCAGGCTTAAAATTCAAACCACTGACTGAACACACCACTATACCACAGAATTGCACCAATCGAGAAAAAAAAGACACCACCTTCTAAGTTTTCAGTAATGCCGGTAGCCACTTCCTTTCAACTCAAACGCAATAGGAGAAATACAGTTAAATAAATTAAACTAGGACCAGTAACAAACGTTGATTTGTAGATACAATCCCTACAAACTGACAAAAAAGACGACGCACACCTGACGCTTTTTCCTTTGTCCTGACAGTTTTGCATTGCATTCTGTAAGCTCAGCGATGATGTCATCAGTAATTCCTTGCCGAGCTCTTTTCGCTGCTCTCTCTGCCTCTGCTTCAGCTTCTTCTTCCTCCTTCGTCAGACCTGTAATATTTTCGAAAATTAATGTCAAACATGAAACTTTTCCAAACAATTTTTGACATCCATCAATCACCTACATTACCGAAAAAATGCGTCAAAAGAAAATGAGAAAGTTCATCATCCAGCCCCTCTGTGTCTTCTGACTGACGTGACATACAATAAGTGATAATCCCTACCAATACCTACCAAGTTACACATTGTATAGCAGCTAAAGTATTCTTCACCTTTTAAACTCGTTTTTCTGTACAATTGTCGGATTTCTATTTAAGAGAGACCATTCGAGAGGTATGCAACAAAAATTTGGATAAGTATGCAACAAGATAAGAGAGTTTGAGAGGCATGAAAAACCTAACACACGTGTACGTACAAATGTGACCGTTCTCCTATTGATATTTATAATAAGAGAATCAGATGACAGCAAAAGTGTTCAAGACAGGAAAAATACTCACAAACGCAAACATAACAGGAGTTCCTGTCAAGAAAGAAAACCTAACAGCACTGTCTTGCACAACCAAAACACATCTCTTTAAACCATATTCTTAATTGAGCATGAGTGTTCTTTTGGTAATTTACTTCTCCTCCTGTAACTATATTGCATCACCTACCTAAACCACATTCTCGATTAAACAAGAGAGAATATATTTTAGTTTTCTTGCATTCCTTACCTCTCTTTCCATTAGCAACTGCAGCTCCTCCTTGCATCTGACCCGACCCCCCTCCTCCTGCAGCTGCCAGCTCTCTCTGAATCACAGCCACCATTTGTCGAGCCTCGTCTCTCTCCCGCATTAATCGACCAATAACACGAGCCGCTGCATCAGACTGACACAGAATTGTCCACAAAAATAGTAAACACCTCCGTTACAATGTGTACGATAATCTCTTATTTAGGATTGTCTTTCTCTTACACTAATCGATGCAGGTAAACTTTTTGGATTTGATGCATTTTTTGAGTTAAATGATACATTACTATAATTCTGGTCTGTGTATATCCATCAAGCACAGCTTTTGATTTTAATGGAAAGTGAAATTTGATGATGTTGTGAGAAAAAAAATGTCCAAAAATGAGGACATATCATTTGTTTTAAATATACTATTTAAATCGTGAATGATCTCATTTCCCCCGCATAAAAACTATGACATGATGGTCATAACGGTGAGGATAATCATGATGTTTACAAATATCACTGCTACTACTATGAAAGACAGAAGCTTGCAAGAAATATTCACAACATAACGCATCAATGAAAAACAATGAGAAACAAGAAAAGGGGAAAACAAAAAAAAATAATGTCAAAAACAGGGAACAGGGAATTTGTAGACTCCTCATTCACCTGAAAAAGGGAATAACTAAGCTCCTCTCTCACAGTATTGAGCTGTTGCTCCAATTGGTAGTCTCTGAGCATCAAGGAATCCCATTCCTAAAATCCAAACCCGGTAGGAACTATTGATTATACAGATCATTGCCATTAAAGTAGAACGTGAAATTAGAATCAATGATGCTAGTTTGGAGTTTAAGGACAAGGAGGTTGCTGTCCACTACATTCATCAGTATTGCTAACATTTACATTTTTTGGACAAAGAAAAGACACTACCAAACTGGTGATGATCACCCTAATACTAAAAGAGGGTTTCTAACCCTAAAAGTAATAGATGGGTGTTAACCCTAACAGAAACAGACGGCGTGTTACAAACAGGAACAGAAAACCAGAATAACAAAAAACAGTTTCCAAAATTCCCCTGGAAAGGAGCTTGTCCTTGATCCTGATTTAAGAATATACACAAGAAGGCTTGCTGTCCAATTATTAGCTGGTTCTCATTCTGTTAACCATAGATATAAAGCTGTTATAACCAATAGAAGGAAGCCCAAATAAAGCAACCACACACCATTGGAGGAACTTTCATGTAACTTGAGCAGAGTCTAAATAACCTTAAAATAGTATACATAACTTTTGTTTGTATGAGGGATTGAAATTGTGACCGGAGTAAGGTGAGACAATGACATCAAGTCAACAAAGGACCTCTAATCTTGGAGTAAATTCATAGATTAGAAACTGAATACAGAATGAACGAAAATAATGGCTTGCAGCAACCTCTTTCATAAAATGCAAAATAGAAGCATCCACACAAGTACAGCAGAAAAGTTGATGAAAATTAAAGGGGTGAAGAGTTTTAATTTTGAATGAATAACAGGGTGATATCCATCCATAAGTTCACGCAGGAAACGGAATGCGGGTTGTCCCAAATGCATTTTTGCATTTTCTATTTTAGTAAATTATATTTTTATCCAATAAATATGTGCAACTCAACCAGACCATTTTCACGCCTGATGATAGACAGTGACAGAAAAGTAACTACCAGGACCTTAATTGTGCGCTCAACTTTAATGCAGAAAGCACATCAAATGAACACACAAAAAGCCATCGACTAACAAGAACATTGTATTAAAGCACTGCTACTGATCCATCGTACCAAGTAAATTCAAATTGTTCAAGAAACCACTCACATTCTGAAAGAGTGCAAGCATTCCAGGAACACTGGCTGCCTGAAGGGGCCGAGGCTTCACCGCCTGCAAAATGACAAAAGAAAAACTAATAGAACCAACATTTTTGAGGAAAAAATTTAGCAAAACCAAAACCTTCATGCAATAGCCACTCATTTTGACCATCGGGTAACCTTAAAAATAATGAACATTAACCTCTTTCTTAGAAGTGAATACTAACACAGTTTCCCATTCTAAAACTTTCACTTTGTCAAAAAAAAAACTGTTTTTCCAGTGCCGTAAACAAGCTTCATTTACTAGAAACATTACACAATAGTTTATAACGGATGCCAACGTGCCATCTAAGAAATTCTATTAAAAGAATGTGATTGATTGTGATTGAAATTAAAATTATATTGTTGTTAGGGTGGATCGGCCATGTAACAAGATTCAGAAGTTGATAAGTCCTTTTCGCTAGACCTAAAACTAATTTGTCAACAACAATAAAACAAAAAGGTGGCATGTTTATTTACCTTATTTGATTTAATAACAACAAGGTCCTGTGATGTCAAAACATCACCGGTAATCGGACATTGTCCAGTTTCCTGCCAAATTTTCAACACAAACAACAAAAAAAAGTCACATGTTGACAAAAATCACAACTAAAAGTCATTCTCTGACAAAAGGCTGCCCCCACAGAAGCTACCATAACACAGTGATAAATTTCACAGTTTGTACCTCATGAGTAAATCATAACTATACGTTATGCTCAGAAATGAGAATTAGATTTTTAGGGGCTCATGCGGAAGAAGGGAGAGATGGTAGAGGCAATCGAAAAATGAAAAGTCAACAGCAACAAATGAATCAGTGCTCAAGTCAATGCAGTAAGGGACTGTCAAATGTAGAGGCACTCTAGGGGAAACAGCACAATACACCGCGCATCGTTATTAGTGTTATTAACTCTAATTTGGGTTCTGAAAATCTTGATTTTTTCCCGCAATTAGTATACATGATTTTCGAAATTAAATTAGCAACGCTATTTAAGGACGTGGACCATAATCTGCCACGTTTCTGGCACTAAATTAGAATCAATAACACTATTTTCTTTTTTACGCTATTTAAACTTTGACACTAATAACGATGCGCGGTGTAGCTGCGGCTCCAAAAGGTTTCACTTTTCTGCCTATGTGAATTGAGAAAAAAAAGCAAGTTTTTCTTAGAAAAGTTAAGCCTCTGACAGCATATTGCACTGTCCACCATATTTAACGTACATTGCAGTAACATTTTGACAAGAAAATTGTGAAACATACATACACGAACAAAACGAGGAAAAAAAAATTGTGGATGACTGTAGACTTTTTTTCAGAAAACACGAAAGAAAAAAACAAAAAGAACAGAAGAAGAGAGAAAAAAAGAGCCTTTCCTGTGCCTATAAGGATGCCAGAATTCAATTCAAATGCAGCAGAAGAAAACCTAGAAGAAGGAAAAGGGGAAGAGAGAGGGAACGGTAAAGGGAGAGGGAACGGAAAAAGGAGACGGAGAGGGAGAGGGAGAGGAAAAGGGAGAGGTCCTCACCGAAATATAAGTACAGGATGGGAGAACTTTTATGTCATTTTCTCTCGCGTGACTCAACGCAGCGACACAGAGCTTTCCTGCCACTCCCTCTCCTCTCTTTTCAGGAGGAACGTAGGTATGCCACATGTCCATCATGACTCCCTCGCCCTCTCTCTCTCGCTCCCTCTCCAAAGTTGTGAGACGGTACTGAAGATACGCCTTACCATCAGGTGTGGCAAAACGGAAATTGTGAGGCTCATGTACGATCGATGGAGGGGGAGGTGCGGAGGAAGGAATAGCAAGGGCGGGCTCGGGAGTCCAAATAGGCTGAGGAGGAAGGGGGAGATCCATTTTTGTGCGGTTGAGTGAGTGGGAGGTACAAGGAAAATATTAGGGTTTCATAGTTTCATTATAACCTATTGTTTGATGATACTCATGTATGCTGTTAACGCGGGTGATCCCATGCAGTCATCCCATGTAATACGGGGTTAACCATCACTTAAATGTGCGAGATCGCACATTTTTGTACTTATGTGTTTGGCATTTGTACCGTTTGACGTGATTATGTCAGCTTGCAGTGCAGTTACATCTAGTCTTTCTAGCGCAGCTACAGTTTAGTGTTTTTTGCACAGTTGCAGGTACAGTTATAGTGGCGTAACACTGTAACAGGTTTTTTATTGAAGTTAAAGCTACTGTGTTCAGAACAAGCGCGGTTAAAGTTTCTAGTAAAATTACAATTTTTTGTAGGGAATTGCTAATCGCAGAGACGATTTTTGCTGCGCGCAGGTACACCGCGCATCGTTATTAGCGTTGAGAAATTATTAGTGTAAAGAAAAAATTAGCGTCATTCATTCTAATTTAGTGCCAGGAGACGTGGCAGATTATGGTCCACGACCTTAAATAGTGTAGTTTAGCTGTATTGAAATATACGGGACTGTACGGAAATGAACCCTTCAAACCCTAAAATATGTAACCTTAACCGGTACGGAAACTACGGACGATGTACTTACATGTATGAAAAGTGTGGAGCAGTTTTACTGAAACATACGGAATGCAAGGAAAGGTACTCTAAAGCCCTAAAAATCCTATAAATAACCCTTAAAGGTGCAAAGTGTAGGGACATCGTCAGGAAATGTACAAAAATGTATTGCTACATAGGCAGTTACGCATTTTATAACATTTTATTCAACGTTAAATGCGTATCGTGCATAGTATTCGCTCGTTTGTTTCGTGCGTATTATGCGCACGGGACATCTATGGTCAATCTGCACGCTATGCGTGACTTTTGGCGGACCGCACTTACTTTTAACGACGCTTTTTTAGGGGTCAGTACGGGTGGTAGTCTTTGCTGGGGCCTGTTGGCAACTTTAGATTGTGTCAGGCGTACGGCTCTGTATTGCGACGCAAGACAACGCTACATTGTGCTAGCGGTACGGCGGTCCGTACTGCGACCCACGACAACGCTACATTGTGAATCGTTATTAGTGTCAAAGTCACTAATTTGGGTTTTTTAAATTTTGATTTTTTTCCTCAAATAGGATTAGATGATTTTAATTTTTCTTTGACGTTAATTAAGGTACCGTATAAAATAGGGTAAAGAACGAAAATACAATAAGATCTAAATAGTGTGATGTACGGTCGATGTTTGACCGTACATAAATGTACTTCTCTAAGTGGAAATTTTACAAAAAATGAATTAAATCATATGCTCACTCATAAGAATGTGCGCTAAAAAAACGGGATTAAAACAAGATTATTATGACACGTAGATTAGCCTGACCTGTACAGATATTTAACTTTCACGACGGCGTACGGTTTCTAATATTTTGTACAAATACGTATATTAATGTATATAATCGTACGGCGAATATTCCATTTTTGCTATTCCCAAATTACCATTAAGCCGAAATTATAATACACCTTTAAAAAAAAATAAAAAAAAATATTAATTAGCATCAATTACGGTAAATTTTCTTCAACAATATTTAAACTTTGACATTAATAAAGATTCTCGGTGTACATTGTGCCAGTCGTACGGCGGTTTGTACCGCGACGCACGACAATGCTACATTGTGCCAGCCGTACGATTGTCTTTACCGCGACACAGGCAACGCTACAGTACTGTAGAGGTACAGCGTCTGTACACCGACGGTTGTCAGTGTAACATTACGCCAGCCATACGGCAGTCTATACACCGACGGCTGTCAGCGTAACAATATGCTTGCCGTATGGCGATTTGCACATCGACGGTTGGCAGTATAACATTACGCCAACCGTACAGCGATTTGCACAACGACGGTTGGCAATTTTATATTACGCCATTGGTACGGCGCTCTATAATGCGACGCTAGCAAAAATATATTACGTAAAATCACGCCAGCGGCCGGCAGCGTAGAAAACTGCCAGCTGGCAGGCGGCAGCGTAGAATTACGCCAGCAGCCGGCAGCGTATAATTACGCCAGCGGCCGGCAGCGTAGAAATTACGCCACCCGGCGGCAGCGTAGAATTACGCCAGCAGCCGGCAGCGTAGAATTACGCCAGCGGCTGGCAGCGTAGAAAACTGCCAGCTGGCAGGCGGCAGCGTAGAATTACGCCAGCAGCCGGCAGCGTAGAATTATGCCAGCGGCGGCATCGTAGCATTACGCCAACCGGCGGGCGGCAGCGTGGAATTATGCCAGCGGTACAGCGGCTTGCACAGCGACGGGCAGCAAGGCTACATCGTGCCAACGGTACGGCCTTCCGTACCTTGGACAGAAAAAAACCTTGACAGACACATCGCCTATATAAGGCTTTCCACAAAGGCGTCTGAAAGACTCTTATTTATATACTGATTCGAATAAAGATATGTAGCCCGTATTCGATACTCAAGCGTGTATTGCGTTTGCAAGATAGGGCGTATACATGTTAGAGGTCGCAAATGGTCAACCGAAACCGTGACCGACCGTTAACCGACCGCCCGCGCCGGATCCGGTACGGATTCGGTGGCCAAATTTTGGGGGCCGGGCGGTTGCGGTCGGTTGATTCACCAGGAAAAAAAAAATGAAAATTTTGTACTGTCCATAGAATCCAACATTATTGTACTTTGTACTCTTTGGTATCGTGGAAGTACGTGACATCATGATTAGTAGTGTTGGGTATCGGGTAAATTCATATTGCGATAATTTCGATATTCGATATATCGAATATCGATCGAGCAGACTCCTCGATATATCGTACCGAGACCAACATAAATTATCGCGATATATATCGCAAAAAATGGGTGTCCGTACACATAAAGTACAGACATTCATACAAAAAAACCAGGGGGCCCCCCCCCCCCCCCCCCCCCCCCCCCCACTGAGCGCGCGGAGGGGGGTGGTTTGAGAAAAATCGGGAAGAAAAATAAAAAATCTTATAAATATCCGGATATTTAGCTTCTAGGTACATGGATTCGATGTATATCGACTATCTGATACCTACAATTCAATATATATCGAATATCGGCAATAGGTCTTCGATACCCAACACTAAATTGATTAACGTCGCAAATCTGACACGGTAGTAAACACTATTCAGGGTGAAGTTCCACTAGGATATTCTGTAATTGTACGGACAACATTAAAAAATGCGAAAATTTGAACAAAGTTCCATTGCGCAGAGTCTGTGATGCCAGTGTTAGCAAAAAGGGGTGCCACGTAACTATGAATTAGATATTGCAAATCGTCAATATTTTTCACACTGACCAAAAATCTTCATTTGCGTACCATGCACGTACGTACTAGGTCATTGTGCAACACAACTTTTGTACTCTTTGCATACGCCTTGTCAGATATCACCTCATTTTTTTAATGTTCTTGTTTTTACACGTGATGAATGAGCGCTGCCATAAATAGTGTGACGAATGGGCGCTTACAAAAATAGCGTGACAAAAGTGCGTTACGAGATTTCGTTTGTATTTTAAGTTGGATTTTTTAATGTGTATATCGAATGCGATTTTTTTTGAATTCCGTTGGTTGACATTTTGACACGTATGCTCATTATCCAACGTGTTGCGGCTCAAATTTTGTTGTAATTGGTGATGTACCTCGTGAGGAACATCACCAATTACATAAAATTTTGAAGCGAATGCTTCGCGAAAAACCATCCAACGACCATTGTAAACTCCCAAACTTTTGGAGTATAATGATAAGATTCTTTGTAATAATGTTTTCCAGATAAAAACAAAATAAGAGGTACGTTGTAGTACGAAGAGGTCCGAAATTTTGTACACAACCTCACTTTTCGTCTAATGGAACTTCACCCTCATTTCGCAAATCTTAGGGAGCGCGACAAATCGTAATTATTGGTTTATTCATACGTCGTACATTGATTAACTTTGTACTTCTTCGATTACAGGCGGGCACGGTTAGTCGCGAGGAATCGAGTTTGAATTAACTTTTATTTTTGTAAACGCCGGTCGGTTAAGGGTTAACAATTTTAGACCGTGACATAACCCGGTCGGGGGTCGGTTACTCGTATTCTGAAAAAAAAAACGGTCGGTTTTGGTTATGTAAATTCTTGACTTTGGCGACCTCTGATCCATGTCCACAAACAAGTATGTCCACTGCTATCTCGGGCCACACCAACAAGTACAATTTTGGAGTTAAAGTGCAGTTGACGTTTTTTTATCCACTTAAGGGTATGTCCCCATGTACTTGTAACTTAGCGAATTTACTTTGTATTTTTGCGCGAATCCGCCGGACCCGGTTTTCAAGTGTCCATATGTGTAACAACGTAATTGTAACTTATGTTTGTGACGATTGTATACGTCGACAATATCTATGACGGTTGTCAACGTCTACAATCTGTGTTGTCGCACGTTATTTGTTGGAATTGCTTGTGACGGCGCATGTCTTACCGTGACATTGTGGACGTACCGTATTCTAGCCTGTGCAGTTTCACGGTTGAAGAAGATGCGCTTTGCCTTCGCGTCTCCTGTCTAGTCGACGTGAAATGGCATCGGAATTTAGATACCCCTGCAAAAAAAAAAATCCGTACCGAACAAAACGGACAAAACCAAACAAATTGTGTACTTTTATATGTCTTATTGAACGCAAACGGACAAAACAAAGCGAAATTTGTACTTTTCTTTGTCTTTGGAAACCGTGTGATTTTTTTTGAAAATTACGGCTTCTGCGAATATATGTTCATACTTATTTATAGAAAATCCCTAGTTTTAAAACACTTCGCGCATGTGTTTTAAAGATAAGGTTGAAGATAACGTTCTTTGTCGTCGAAGTGTGTCGAAAAAACACAAGACTACAAATTTTCGTACATCCTAAGTTCGAGGATGATGCAAATTGTACTCTACAAATTTGCGATTCCTTCGTAGGGTTGGAACTTCTTAGGGTATGTCCCCATGTACTTGGAACTTAGCGAACTTACTTTGTATTTTAGCGCGGATCCGGCGGACTTGCTTTTCAAGTGCCCCTATGTGTAAGAACGTATCGTAATTTACGTTTGTGACGATTGTATACGTCGACAATACCTGTGACGGTTGTCAACGTCTACAATCTGTGTTGTCGGACGTTATTTTTTGGAACTGCTTGTGTGACGTCGCATGTCTTACCGTGACATTGTAGACGACCGCCTTCCACCCTGTACCGTTTCACGGTTTAAGAAGTTGCGCTTTGCCTTTATGTCTCCTGTTTGGTCGACGTGAAATGGCATCGGAATTTCGAGACCCCTTTCAAAAAAAAAAATCCGTACTGGACGAAAACGGACAAAACCAAACAAATTGTGTAATTTTCTTTGTCGTATTAAATGCAAACGGACAAAACATAGCGACTTTCGTACTTTCCTTTGTCTTTGAAAATCTTGTGAAATACTTCGAAAATTACGGCACGTGCGAATATGTGTTCCTATTTGTTTATGTAAAATCCCTAGTTTTAAAACACATCGCGCATGTGTTTTAAAGATATGGTTGAAGATGACGTTTTTTATCGTCGAAGTGGGTCGATAAACACAAGACGACAAATTTTCGTACATCCTAAGTTCGAGGGTGACGCAAATTGTACTCTACAAATTTGCGATTCCTTCGTACGGTTGGAACTTAGGCAGTACGACGCTAAGTTTTACAGCAAAATGACAGAAAAAAACCCTTACTTATGCACATGGGGACACACCCTTAGGCAGTACGACGCTAAGTTTTACGGGAAAACGACAGAAAACAACCCTTACTTATGCACATGGGGACATACCCTAAATCTTCTTCTACCGTGCACACTTAGTTAAATTTTGAATTTTCCGGCTGGAGGCCGCCAATTGGAAGGTCAGAATCGTGACTTTCAATCTCAACCGTCAGATTAGCAATCCGCTGAGTGTCCAGAAAGAAAGGATGTTTTACGTGGCAAAGAAAACATTAGCACTCATCGGTACACCGTGAATCGCTATTAGCGTAATGAAACAATTAGCGTTATTTACGCTAATTGGGAATGTCGTTTTTTTTCGAAATAATTTTTATTCTAATTTTTCGTACATTCTAATTTGTAAACTGCTTTGTAAAAATTTTCGGTGCAGAATATATCCACACTACAATATGTGCATGTACGAAATTGTTCAAATCGTACGCCGTCGCGTTTTTTTGACATCCGTGAATGCCGGAAAATATTTACGCAATTACATGTTAGCGCGACTACGGGACAGACGCAAATTGTACTCTACAAATTTGTGATTCCTTCGTACGGTTGCAATTTAGGCAGTACGGCGCTAAGTTTTACGGCAAAACGACAGGAAAAAACCCTTACTTATGCACATGGGGACACACCCTTAGTTCAATTTTGAATTTTCCGGTTGGAGGCCGCTAATTGGAAGGTGAGTTCGTGACTTTCAATCTCAACCGTCAGATTAATAATCCGCTGAGTGTGCAGAGAGAAAAGATGTTTTACGTGGCAAAGAAAACATTAGCACTCATCGGTACTGTACTTCTGTAGTGTTAGCAATAAATAGCAATACGGTACGGCAACAAATAGCGGTACACGGTGTACTGTACCGTAACAACACGGTGTCGGACGATGTTGTATAGTAAACGACGGAACTTTATAGACAAGTGCAGTGTCACGTCGACGACTCTGCTCCCGCGCGCATCGCGACGTACGACGCGATTACAAAAGTGAGGTACGTTTTCACCCTTGGCTCGAAACCGAACCAGTGCCGGTTAGGTCTCGCATTTTGGTTTCGCACTTTATTTTTTTCTGGTGTTTGACTTAATTTTCGTTTCGCGCTTCTATATTTTTGTCCTTTTCGCTTCAAATTTCTTCCGCACGAAACGGCGGAACTGTCGGGGACTGTGGATCTGGCGTACGGTATGCAGAAGCCTTTGTTTCGGCCGCTTCCCATGCTTTGTTTCGCCTCTTTTTTTTACTTCGCGTGCGCTGCCGCGTGTCTGCCGCAGCGCCACGCCTTCCGTGGCGTGACAAAATGAGGGGGGGCAGGAGGAGGGGGAGGGGGGGGGGGAGAGAGGGAGAGATGGGAAGGTGAGGAGGGAAGAGAGAGGTGGGGAGGGGAGGGGAGAGGTGATATTCCTTCTCCAGATCTTCCTTCCTCCCTCCCTCTATCTCCCGCCCTCACTTCCCCCCTTTCTCTCCCTCTTCTTTCCTCTCTCTCTCTCTCTCTACCTCTCCCTGCCTCTCCCTCTCTCGGTCGGGGAGAGAGAGAGGGAGAGGGAGAGGGAGAGGGAGAGGAAGAGGGAGGGAGAGAGAGAGAGTACCGGTTAAATTTTGTTTATGTACGACACACTAAAAAAATCGTTTGTCCCACACGAATGAGACAAACGGTGACTTTGCAGCTACTCTGGAAATTTTACATAAGTTTGTAGTGTAGCTCAAAAATATTAGAAGTGTGTGGACTAATACAGTGGATGTGTAGATATGAAAACCCCCACAAGATATTGTCAAAATTACATAAACTACACCACCATTGGACTTTATTTAGGACCATTACACTTTCGAGCCAACACTTCTCGAATTCTGGATCCGTATTGTTATTGCTGTTGTTATTGTTTATATTTTAGGGTTCTGAAAACAGGACCAGCACATACAGTGTGTAAGTAGATATCGCATATCGTGCCCCAAGGTGTATCGAGAGACTTAAGCGAGATCCAGGTATATAATGTATTACCAGAAATTTAAAATTCGGCAAGGTACGCATGACAGATATCTATTACGAAATTGTAATTATTGATAGAAACGGTTGAATCCCCATTTGCTATTATATGCTAATAAAGCACACCAGTTCTGAAGGCCAAAGAACTTCCCGCTCCTATAACATCAAGTAACACCATTTACTTCATTTCATTAATGCCCTCCCTTTCAACCAAGTGACAACCTATTCTAAAATCAATTTCGCTTTATAGACATTCTTAATGGCTATAAAAAAAGAAAAAAAAAAGGTACAGTACTCTTTTGATTGTAGTAAATATCTACCAGAATGTGCATGAAAATTAAAAATGCATCACCATTTCCAACTTCATTGTCATCACCATAAACCCTAAAAAATCCTAAAAAACCCTAGTTACCATCTCCACATTCATTATTGCCATCTCACCATCATGGCCACAAAAGTCTTTTAAGGAGAAAAACAATGGATTGGGCACTCATTCGAGAATCTCGACCGAAAACCACAACGGAATGAAAAATAGAAACGCTGTATGTCAATTTATGAAAAATCTTAATAGCATATTAAAAAGGACCTCTCAGAAAAAAGACTTTTATGACGACATGTGGAATACTTTCGGATCACCAATGTCCTGTTTTTGCAACATTTACCACTCATTTATGAAACAAAAATCCTACAGAAAAGTGTAAATCATATAAAACCGATTCATTTATGCTTTTCCGTAATACTTCTGTAGGAAACAGAAAACTATGTTATGGACTTTTTTATGCAAATACACTTTTAACCAACTTTTAACTAAAGAAATTTTTCTAATCAAATGAAACTTTATTCTATAGAGAAAAGTTTTTCCCCAAAAGTTTATCACATCATCTCCATGTACGGTCGATTCATACAGTTCCGTTAAAACTGTCAACAGAAAGAAATACCGTACAATCCTTAGAATAATACTTGAAATCCTTACAATCCTTCAAAATTAATGCCTTTTCGTATTTACTTAGCCAAAATATACTAAATGTGAAAAGACATCCTAAAAACAAAGTATTTACTCACCATTTACAACGTTTTTGTCCTGTAACCACTAGGCTTTCATAAGGTGTACAGCAGTATTTTCAGAAAAAAGACTCTCCAGGAAAAATTA